>CM040240.1:253137372-253254147 GCA_022545495.1 Chrysanthemum lavandulifolium | reverse complement strand
GTATCAAAACATACACAATTGGTGACAAGAAAATACAATATCCGAATGAATTAAAATCCCAAAACAAAAGTTGTTCAAAATTAGTCCCAAAGTAATAAGGTGCTAGGGTTGGTCCACCGGATACTCTAACTCTCACCCCATCGAAGCCCGTCTTCAAACCTAAAACCTGCCGCAGGAAAGAAATGCGGTGAGCTTAAAAAGCCGGTGAATGATATATAAAAACAAAGCTAAATAAAATCAAATGCAAAATGAAACAAAGGGAGCGGATAACAAAGTCATTGCGAAATGAGAACAATGAGTCAATGGAGATCTGCAGAACACAATTATATAGATATCAAAGCACGAGATAACAAGGAGAACGAAGCAAAGCAAAGCATCAATGACATATAAACAAGCACATACAAACCGGACATACAAGAGCTGAAACATAAGCAAGCATAGCGGCGTTGCATCCACACAACATATATGTCATACAATCAAATCAAGAAATCGAAGACATACAAGCCAAACAGATATCTACGGAAAGCGGAAGAAATTAATTAATAAGTGTTTTATAACTTATGAAATTTCGACGACTGTAATATATAGGCGCATAATATGCATAGGCGTGAAGTGTCGGAAAATCTCATTTATTTTGTACATTAGGTTTTACAACTCTAACCTTTACGAGTTAGGTTAAATTTCACGTTTAAGGAGCTTGATGAATTTTACGTATTTTATAAATATTAAATAGAGGCAAAATAGTCATTTACATGCTTGATATTTTTAGGGTTTTACAACTCTTCCTCTAAAAGAAATTTTAGTCCTCGAAAATTGCGATCAAGTGGTACAGAGAGACATACGAGTTCAAGGCGCGACGTGGCAATCTATAGCCGCCACAGATCATAATGATTTCGAGTTCCAAAGCGTACAAATCTTACACATAACGAGATGTCGGTGAGAATCTCACAAAGTGCAATTCCAAACGAACATAAGGAGTGTCAAATAACGGATATAAGCCTTATTCCATTCAGGTACCAACCCCAGGCATTTCCCAAGATGTCGTATGATTTCAATAAGGCAAATTATATGATCTCGGTATTATCACGTTGATCAGGCGTCATAATACTTGCATCACATAACAAGCCCTTATTGTCACCATATTCTGGTCCCGGGTCATGACAAACCACATAGCCAATATCACACAAAACATATCACATACAGATAACAAGTAACATACCAAAGCAGACCAGATTCATATACACACAGCATAAACTACATCAAGCAACTTACCATATCATAATGAAAGAAGGCCATCAACTTGCACAAAACGGCTCCTCATGACTCATTACTGACTACCCGAAATAAAGCTGAGATATCACCAAAATGCTAAATAATAAAACTTCACGATTCAAACCGAGTTCTGAACGAATCAAGGAAAAGCAATACCGATCAAAATCACTTAACAAAATATCAAACCGCTTCAAAACGCATGACAAACGAATCGGATTAACACAAGTCGCGTCCAAATCATATGCGATGAATGAACCTACCATTAGCCAGGTTGAATCTTGTCTCCGTCTTCGTCTTTGGTTGGTCCGATCGACTTCCTCCGACATCTGATGCCTCCGGTGACCGGTCGAGTGTGGCTTACCTTCGCGAACCTCTCCGGTACGAGTAATTGCGGCGATCGCGAAGTCGACACCTTCGGCTCCGCGGGCAGTCTCCATCTAACGGTCGACAAATGGATGTCACGAAGATAAAATAACAAAGTTCGACGAAAAGAATAAGGCCAAACGGTTAAGGACGAAAGATTATCGGTCAAATCTGAATGACAATCAAAAGGAATCGGAAGAGATCGAGCAGGGCGAAACCTGAGTGTCTGCGAGTCCTCGCAGTCGATCTAAGGTCAACAAGATGAAACCTTTGCTCGATACCATAATTGTAACACCCAGCCAGCGAGGGTAGAAGTGTCGCGATGCGGTGTCATGTGGAGTATACAAATGAAATCTTTCCAAAGC
The DNA here is from genome assembly GCA_022545495.1 of Chrysanthemum lavandulifolium. Lineage (NCBI taxonomy): Eukaryota > Viridiplantae > Streptophyta > Magnoliopsida > Asterales > Asteraceae > Chrysanthemum > Chrysanthemum lavandulifolium. The sequence goes on along the minus strand of CM040240.1, from coordinate 253,252,147 downwards.
GGAAACCTTAAAATGAAGTATCAAAACATCTACACAATTGGTGACAAGAAAATACAATATCGGAATGAATTAAAATCCCAAAAGCGAAAGTTCTTCAAAATAAGTCCCAAATTAATAAGGTCTTAGGATTGGTCCCGCTCGGATACTCTAACCACTTACCATCGAGACCATCTTCCAACCTAAAACTGTGCAGAGGAAAAGAAATGCGGCTGAGCTTAAAAAGCCAGTGAGCAGGATATAACAAAGCGAAAACAAAATAAAATACGAAATGCGAAATGAAACAAAGAAAGCGGATAACAAAGTCGCAGACAAAATGAGAACAATGAGTCAATGAGGATCTCTGAGAACAAAATTATACGGATATCAGCGAGCGAGATAACAAGGAGAAATGAAGCAAAGCAAAGCATCGATGACATATACAAGCACTACGAACATACATACAGAAATGAAACATAAGCGAAACTTAAGAAAACATAACAGTGATCAGCATAGCACACAACATATATGTCATACAATCAATTCGAGATCAGAAGACATCTGGTATACGGATATCTCTACAGGAAAGCGGAGGCAATTAATTTAATAAGTGAGCATGACATTCCGCGCGGTGAAAACCATGGTTGAAAACCTAACCCGATTATCATAATTGAGTAGTACTTAGAGCCCGATCGACACACATAAGCGATCGCACGTAATAAGTAGGAATATAGTATAAATGATATAATTAAATGAATTAAAGACATAGCGATGGCAACTAAACAAATTAACAAGCCGGACGTCACTAAGGTGAACCATTTACCTAATCAAACGTAGCATAGGCAAAATGTAAACATGGCGGTGTAAACAATAGCGAATAAGGACATGACGAATAATCATAGTCCGCGGAATTAAGCGAGCGAAGTATACATAATAAGCAGACAAAACTAGCGATTACACATTAGCATGGTCACAAGACAATTGAGGAGAGTCACATAAATTGAGATCATATCATCGAGATGAAAAGCAGTGTAGCTCGAGCTAACCGTATATTAATCATATCATGTGCGAGTAATCGTGGTCACATAACATATGAAAAGCATAATCAAATCGATAACATATAATAACCGATGACGTGAATGGAGCGATAATGCGAAATAGCGGAATGAAAGTGTGTGAGATCAATGAAAAGGTGTATATATATCTTGGTAAGAGTAAGTCATATAAAGTGTGAGAAATGAACAATTGTCTGATTATAGTGCGTTGAAAATCTGAAGAAAATGCAGTATAGGCATATCAAAAGTGTAAGGGTTGTCAAAATCTACCACGAGCCCGAAACATATCATATCATATCATATCATAAGTAGCCATTGTATTCGGAGGGGTGACCTGAAGGCCATATATAATAGGAGGAGACCTCGGTAACCAATAGAGTAGCTAGCTCCCAGGTTGTGAAACGCGTGTGCACACGACATCATTCACCGGACAAATCATATCATATCGGATATGAGCGGATCTAGGATGCATCCATACGCCCTACCGCATATCTACAAAATATGATCCGCCACGAGGGCGTGGCAGAACATCACTCTGCGCCCTACAGTCATGCCGGAGGTGCATCATTGACATGACCATGTTACCTTCATGGCTAGGGAAACATATTTGGCTCGGGTATCAAGCGGAAGGGTCAACATAATCATATCATAATGGTTCATATCAAAGTTCATATCAAGTTCCATAACATAAGTTCATAATCAAAATTTCGCATCAATGGCTCCATGTCGAGAAAGGTTCGTAGTCATAAGGTTCACAATCGGAAGGTTCATAAGCGAAAGGTTCGTAATCGAGTTCATAACAAAAGGGTGCATAGTAGAGTCATAGGGAAGCCCTAAATAGAAGGCTGGAGCAAAGTATATGCAGTTTAAAGCTAATATCGAAAGATGTAAACAAATCATGAGAAACCTTAAAGAAAAGGTCGGAATATACGTGCCTTAGCAGCGTAATGAAAACAAACGGAAGAAAGTAACACAGGAAAGCAACGTGGTATCTTACGTCAATGAATCTACTGCAATTGATATCATATATTACTTATATACTCATTTTATAAACAACATGCATGTATAAGTGTTTTACTTATTGATATAATCTTTTTATCTTTCATTTCTTAACTTCATGTCTGGACGAGAATTTAGCGATTTTTATAAAATACTTACTTAGCTCAAATAAAATCAAAGAAATTCCGGGGTTCCCATATGAGTTAAAGACTCTCAAAATTTGGGGATTTTATTTCCGGTCAAATGGCCTATGGAAAATCATAAGTCCAAACACCCGAGAAGAGTGGTCGGAAAATACACCTTAAAGTTTACGCTTATTGGACTGTTTAGACACCTTGGAAAAATTCTCAAAACTCCCATAAATTCATTTATATCCTAAATGTCACTCATGTAAAGGAGGGCTCCCAATTCTTTATGGTTTGAAAATTAAAATCAAACAATCCAACTAAATTCGAGACCAGTTTTTCAGCTTTGACACTTGATCTTGTAAAATTCAAAAATACGACTTAGACAACTCCAAATTCGACCAAACCACTTGGAAAACTTAACTAAGACATAAAATAAGTTAAAACCAAAAATACCGAATTAAACACTTATGTAACTCAGTTTAACAAGCATACACATTCGACCTATAAATCTGCCCAGGTCAAAATTCATTTTAAAGCCATCATATAACAAGTTTTAACCATTCTAACACACAAGAGACTTATATATTTTGATTTTAACGTGACTTAGGCTTCATTTACAGCCCTTACAATGAACACACCCAAAGTAAACCCACTCGACACAAAGTAAATTCCACAAGTCGACACGCATTTAGAGTTACGTATATTCGTTATTTTATGTGACAAATTTCTCACCCGATTCAAAGTATGAGACTTTTACGTGACATAATCTTAGGTCTTTACAAAGCTTCTTTCAAAACATTAATTTGGCATGTCATTTAGATTCAAGAGAGTAGGCGTATGGTTGGTCATGAGCACGTCCCACTTCAGAAAAACAAAAGGAGAAGAGGCAATGATAGGTTTACCTTGTGGCGTGAAAGTGGAAGGAAAACAAGATCAAATAAGGCACTAGTACACCCCTTTTGTGCCCTAGCATGTAACGACCAGAAGGAGTACAACCAAGAGCAAAATCAAGCGACCCTTATAAGCCCTAGAAGCCATGACCAGAAACCCACGACCAAGTTTCTTTGAATCAGGACTCCGAATTCCTGAAGACACTTCACGAATCAAAACTGCGATCACAACCTTCTTGAAATACTTCACGAATCTCTTGTGTTCTTCTTGTGGTCGAATGGATTAGAGAAGGAAATATTGTAGCCGTCATTTTTTTGTAGATTAGGGTTTCATGTGTTTTCATATGGGCGTATAACAAAAAGAAGAAGGGAACACGGTTCTTGCATTAGAGCGAGCCAAAGGAAGGAGTATGGGCCAAGTCCAATCTCCAACTTATTACATAGATGGGCCTTTACTTTTAAGTTAATAAGTGTTTTATAACTTATGAAATTTCGACTAGTGTAACATATAGGCGTAATATGCATAGGCGTGAAGTGTCGAAAATCTCATTTATTTTGTACATTAGGTTTTACAACTCTAACCTTTACGAGTTAGGTTAAATTTCACGTTTAAGGAGCTTGATGAATTTTACGTATTTTATAAATATTAAATAGAGGCAAAATAGTCATTTACATGCTTGAGATTTTTAGGGTTTTACACTCTCAGTCCTCTTAGGACATAGAAGAAGATCCTGGAACATGAACTGGAGATCAAGATCCATGGCCTAGACTGTAACAGATCCCTCCCTGAATGAGTTAGATTCGTGAATCATCTGGCCATTGAACAACCTGAAAGAGGTTAATTCTTCACTGATAAATTTGGGGAGCCTGCTATCCAAAGGTGGAGTGATATAGACAAGGCAGGGATTAAAGCTATGTTGGCTTTCTGGTGATGGCTACTCAAATCCAAAGTCCAGAAAACAAAAGGTTCAGCAATGACTTAAGGACCAAGATCAGTAAACACCCTGACCAGGACAAGCTGAAATCAAAGAAACCTAAACTTGAAGCTCTTGGATATCAAATGGACTGAAACTAACATCTGCTGCAACAACATTATCCTTTATTTTTTTGCACTGTAACTTAGGACCTTGTAATATATCTCTTAATGAATGATGTTTTTATGTTACTCAGTGTCCTTTAGTTGCTTTGTAGAATAGTCAGTGTGAGAAGAAGACCTTTGCTCACTCACACTGAACTTAGAAACACTTAGGATGCGTTTATATCTAAATAGGAGGAGACTATTAAGTTAGTGAATCCCCAAACATCCTGAAACAAGGATTTGAAGATAAAATAACCTAAGTGTTTAATATCCTTAAACATAAACAAGTCACTGAGCGAACAGTTGTTCAGTGAGTCATCTTTAAGAAGCTCAGGACAAGCCTAAGAAGAAGGGCTTTCCATTCAGTGAGGCGGGACTCAGTGAATGATACCTGAGCCAAAAAAGAAGATGATGGATTCAGTGAGTGATGACAATAACTCACTAAATCCCCAGGATCCTCACCAACTATGAAGACTGAAGACTTAAAAGACTGAAGAATTAGACGGGATGAAGCGGGATAAGTTTCAAAGATAAATGTGTGTCCTTATCTGCAAATGTCAACTTACCCTGAATGGATAAAAGACCAAAAGTGTGTCAACACTGACACTATGAAAGTGAATTTGTCCCTTACTAGAAATAGGTTATTGTAACAGTGACAAAATACGTAAGGTATTTTTTCATCTGAGACTTATGCCAGTCTTGTCTTTTAGGATAATGATTGTATTTCATACTTGTATAAATAACAGTCATAAGGTGGAGTGAAAGGGTTAAGCTTGTGCACTAAATGCTTAGACATTCACAAGTCCTTTCACTTCTCCAAATACAACTAAGTCCCTGAGGTTAGCTCAGTTGGTTAGCAAAGTTGTACTTAAGCTTAGCTTAAGTTTAATGAGAAGTATACCAAACATTGGCATTCAATCCCAAGTGATGTTCCGCAAACACCTGGGTAATATATTCTTTGATTAACTTTTAATAAGAATATAAACGTTGAAAAACTTGTCTATTTTACTTTACATTTTAACTTGTTAAACTATTTTTCAATCAACATTGCTAAGCTATGGAGCTTGGACAGATTAACTTTGTAGTTAATTCTAACCAAGTATAAGGGTACAACATGATGGTTTCTTGGCTGTTTTTTGTTATGGTTTCTTGATTGTTTTTGGTTAGATTTGTGATAGTGATGGTTTCTTGGTGTTTTGGTTAGACTGCTTGGTGGCTTATATCTGTGATGATGATGATGGTGATCGTGATGTTTTATTGTTAGATCAAAAATTGATTTCTTGGTGGTTAGATCCGTGATGGTGATGGTAAGTTGTGATGGTGAAAACAGATATGTTTTTGGTGGTTAGATCTGTGATGGTGGCTTGGTGGTTTAAGTAATTTGTTATGAAATAAGCGGTTTCTTGAAATTGCTTATTATGAAATAAGATTGGTTTAAGCAGTTTTATGATAAGCACTTTGTTGGTTTAAGCGGACACGAAACTTGGTTTTGTTAAAAAAACCGAGATCTGGCGATGATAATTTTTAAAAAACTTAGAGTTTTGGCGTGGCATAACCGAATGGACGGATAAAGTGAGTTTTTCCACATTGCAACCTTCAAATTTGCACCAAAATGATAAAGCGATAATAATCTTAGCCTTTAAAAATTTTGATTTTTTTGTAAACATTATACATTTTAAACTAGTATATGTAATAGCGTAAATTATACTTCTTCCGTGTAAAGCGGTGATGTACTCATCGTAAACTTTTATAAACCGTTACTAGCGACACTTGTTGCTTACTTAAATCTCCGTATCAACTTTTTTTATTTATTTATTTATTTATTTATTTATTTTGTATTTTGTGAATGTGTTTGTGTTTGATGTGTTAGCAGTTTATAGCAATCTCAAAAATACATATGGAATCTTCAATAGTGAAGATGTCAGTGATAAACTTATCTCGTGACTCAACATTTTATGAAAGAAAAACGTGACAAAAAAATAAAGATTGCAAAAAAAGAGCCATCACTTACATCTTTCCTTTATTATAATAACTTTAGACAGAAAAAATAAAAAAATAAAAACATAAACATAAGTACAAGTAACTTTAAACATGTTAGTAAAGTAACTTCCTTTATTATTACAACTTTAAACAGAAAAATAAAAAAATAAAAACATAAGTACAAGTAACTTTAAACATGTTAGTAAAGTAACTTTATCTGAAGATAAGAAAAAAAAAAAAAAAAAAAAAACTGGAGATGTAGTATAATTTGGGCACAAAATTCGAAAAAAAACATTAGATGGAGTTTTGAGTAGGGGTTTGTATAGTATGACCTTTTGTTTATAAATGTATGTACTTTCAATTTATGAACTAGGACAGATTTGGGCATGGTGTTGATTTTGATTGCTTGACTTTTTGTACTTAAAAAAAAAAGAAAAAAAAGAGCTATTTCAAAATACACCTTAAATATATAAGGCTTTTGTAAAGCTTTTTTGGTACATTTTCGATTATAGAATAACAATGGTGTGAGCGTGTAAAATTCTCAAATCATTCTCTCAATGATTTGAAGATCCTTCAAGTCATTAAAAAAAAGTCTTTTTGCTTCAATGGCTAAAAGCTTTTCAAAGATTTTTTTGAAGAAAAAAACATTTCTTCTGCCTCCTGTTTTAAAAATGCTCTTATTCAAAAATTAAATATATGTAAAAGGGGAAAATAGTTTAAATAATTAATTTTATACTGGAAAAAATAACCCCAAAAAGAAAATATTTGAAGATGGGAATTGATTTGCACACTCAAATTTTATTAAGACAATCTATTGTGTGCATTGGATACTTGTACAAGGTTCACAGTGTGCTTTAATTGTTTATACAGTTAAATGTCTCTCTCAAGTAACCACGCATTTTGACCCCTAACTCATTTTCAAATTATCTAAACCTTTTCTATGAAAGAGCCCCTTAAAGGACCTTAGAATCTGAAGATATGATGATCCGAATTCAAAAACCCACAGTTTGTTATTTAATTGGGAACTCACAAATGGTTTGCGGTGGCTAGTATTAAAAATAACAGTTTTGTTTAATTGGTTATTTAAATTGTTACCATTAATAAAATTGCTTTTCATTTAAAAAAAAAAAAAAAAAAAAAAAACTGAGCATTTGAGCATTTTTACATGGAATAAGAGTTCAAATAACCATTTTATACAAAACAAATAAGCTCCTTCTGTTACATTTTTTTATAAGGCAAAAATGCATGTATATCCCTCTGAAAGTGAATAATTGCATATATATATCTTTTGTACAAGTTTTTTATGCACATAATACAATGGTTTTTATGCATGTTTTGAATATATATACAATTTTGCATTTTCGGAAAAATATATATGCAAAAGCCCTTTTTATAATGTTTTATTTGGAGGAAGATGAGGGTGGGGTGTGGTAGAACTTAGAAGGAGGGTCTTTGGAACTTCTTTTAAGTTGAAGGGGTTCTTTTAAGATAAAAGGATTCACCCAACCAAATGAAAGGTCTATAAACGGTTCAGAGGAGGGACTTGGTATGTGTGGAGAAGGGGTTCGCAAACCGGTTCTTTTTCTGATTTAGTTTTGGTTTGTTTCGTTCCTTTTATAGAGGTGTCCACTGGTGATTCCTGATTCGGTTCGGGTTTCAAATTTGGCTTTTTCTTTTTTTTTTTAGCTATAAAATTTGGCTTCGTGTTTCTCAACATATTAGATATAGCCAAAAGTTCAATATAAATCTCAAATTTACCATAGATCCAATTAGCCAATAATAGTCATTCATTTTTTTATTAAAATAAACTTTCACATTTTTTTTAAAAATTAGATATCTCAAACCGTTAATTGTTACGCGATAAAAATCATACCATCGCGACGAGAATTAAATTATCTTTCTATAGATATGCACTACTATATATTTTTAACGATTTTTTTTTTCAAAATTTTGGACCAGAAAAATCATATATGATTTGTGAAAATCATATATGATTTTATTTTTACAAATCATATATGATTTTTACAAATATATGATTTGTAAAAATCATATATGATTTGTGAAAATCATATATGATTCGATTTTTAAAAATCATATATGATTTTTAAGGTGGAATTTTGAAAAAAATATTCGTCGAAAATATAGAAAAGTGTATATTTATAGAAAGATAATTTAATTATCGTCGCGATGATGTATTTTTTATAATTTGAAGATTTACTGTTTGCAAGATATGTTGTTTTTTTTTAAAAGGTGAAAAATAATTTTTTTATTAACTTTGATTAAAAATGGATGACTAAGATTGATTTATTGAATATATGATAAATATGATATCTATGTTGATCTCAACTCATTAGATACTCCTTCCGCCTTTATATTATTGTTCATATATTTTTTTTTGAGATGTTTTATATTAATTTTTCATTGCAAAAAAATAGATATGAAAATTTGATTTAGATTACCATATTACCCTTACTTGATATTATTATTACAAACTTTAAAGAAAACATTAATTAATTAGTTGAGGGTACAATTTTCATTTTGTAAAAGTAAAAGAAAAAAAATAGTAATATATTATGTTTTTTTTTTACTGTGTGTTTTTTTGTTATAAGACAATTATTTTAGAACAAAAAAAAATATTAAATTTAAACCGAACCCAATGAGATTAGGCTGGCTCCGGTAGATGCAATCGATCGACTCCCGCGATCGATTCTCACTCGATCTCCTTACTGTGGGGAATCGATCTGTCACACCCTCGCCGGAGGCGGAAACACGAGGTGTAACGGAAGGGAACATAAGCACAAGATAATAGAACATACCAACATTAATATTAAAAAGAAATATTACACCATTATAATACTAGTTTAGCCGACATCGCAAATATATTACAAAGTTTAGTTCCCAAAATATATGTTTTATACATAATGATTTAGATTGACAAGTGAAAACTTCATTATGCAAGACTTGGTAGAAAGAGCTTACTAACGATCACGAAATGCATGAGAAAAACGGGTCAACTATGAAAATAGTTGGTGAGTAAACACGTTTAGTGAAATAAGAAAACTCAGAAGAAAAATATACAAAGCTTTCGGTCAACGAAAATAGTTCTCAAAGAAGGCATTGTGTATCCACTCAGCCCAAATTCGCCCATACAAAACTTGCAACCTCGTGTGTACACAACCCATTGCACAAAAATTATAGCGTCAAGTAATCAAGTGTAAGTGGTCATAATAGTTCCCAATATAGTACCACGAATATAATAATTCGTGGATGCTCGAACATGGGAGACTTTGCCATGCTCAACAAGGGAGACCTTTGTCACCGACCACCTAGGCGAGATTTATTGAGACGCCCACCAATAAGGCGAGACTTTATAGTGATGCTTCGAACATTGGAGACTTTGCACCGCCCAACAAGTGGAGACTCCTTGTCACCGACCACCTAGGCGTAGATTTATCGAGACGCCCACCAATAAGGCGAGACTTTATAGTGACGCTCCGAACATTGGAGACTTAGCACCGCTCCAACAAGGAGACTCCTTTGTCACTCGACCACCTAGGCGAGATTTATTGAGACCGCTCCACCAATAAGGCGAGACTTTATAGTGATGCTCAGAACACGGGAGACTTTGGGACAAGGTCATAACATGTACGGTTCAATAGATTCCAACAAGTCATAATTTCGTAATTAAGTTCAAGAATTTGATTCGAGTTCACAAGTTCTAGTCAAACTAGTTAATAAAAGTAGTAAACAATTTAGTTCAAGAATAGTTCATGCATTCAAACCTCAAAATATAGTAAAACGGTCAAAAGGGATGTGATTACTCACTGGTAAACCGAGATGATGACAAAAGTGAGTACACCGAGGTATAATGTGATGTGTTAACTGGGACCTATCACGAATGATATGATATGCAATGAGTTGCAATGTAATGTTATGCATGCACTTCGTATGTTATATATACCATTAGCGAGTTTTGAAAAATATTACTAATCGTCGAAAAATACTCTTTGACGCCTAGACCCTTCAAAAATGACTTTACCGCTTTTACGCCAAAATGTCATCCTACAATGGTTTTATAATGATTTTGGTGAAATTACTACTTTTCGTCGCAAAACAATGTCGTCGGAAATTTCATAAAAGTAACAAAATGGCTTCGAAAAGTAGTCGTAAATGGTGTACGTCGATCGTTAGAGAACTAACTCGACGGTTTTGGAAAGTTTGTATCGATATCTAGAAGTTTCGATCAGAGTTTTCGTTCAAAAGGTCTCGATCATAAAGATATTAGGGTTAAAGATAGTGATTTTGTTGATTGTGTGCGTAAAATTAGTTTCGCCAAGTTTGAACATCCGTAATTAATTTACTATAACTCCGCTTTACAAATGACTTATTGTTTTGAAAATATGGCGGTGAACTTGATTTTACTAGAAGACATTTCGCTCCAAAAGTTTCACAACCTTGTTAAAATCATAAAACATGTCAGGATATGACTATTGTAACACTTGTATCGTAAAAATAATATAGTTTTTCGAAAATAATAGTTACGGCAACTTTATGAAAACGTGCATATATTTGTCGTTTCAAATCCGTTTTCTACGTAAAATATGTCCTTAGCTTCGTATCGAAGTAAACTAATATGTTTTTGATAAGTCGAAATAATTTGTGAAGCTTAAGGCTCGTTTTTGACCCGAACAAACTAAAAACATGTTGCTGAAATTTCTGAAAAGTATACGTTTCGTCGTCAAACTTTAAAAATTCACCACGGCTTCGTTATAAGTCCGTTTTTATCCGTTCAAGCGGCCACGGATTCGTTTTAAAGTATATTTTCTAAATATCAAGGCCAAAGTTTCGTACCAACAGTAGGTTTTACAGAAATTCGAAACAAGGACAGAACCTATTTATATAGTTATCGAAAATAGTTTTTCTCGGACAAAACCTATTCTAATCCCTTCAAATCAACTCCAAAACTAATCTAATCCTACCATACACCTTCTTAGGGTGTCATGGGTTCCTAATCACCATCAAGACCAAAGAATACCATGGGAATAATTATAGGATGACCAATATGTATATATAACTCAATAAATCATGAAAATGGTATAAATCACATATCATGCATATAAGCTCCAAGAATGAAAAGTAACATATGAAATGACAAGGAAACATGAAAATGATAAAACATGCTTACAAGTGATAGTGATGAGGTGAAAGTAACAAGGATTAACTTAAATACCCTTGGTTTTTATTTCAAAACCATATAAAGAGTATATACTAGATTGTAATTATGCTTGAACTAAAAAATGATGATCCCTTGTACACCTATGGAAGAACCGGTTTTTAAGAGAAGAAGAGAGGAAACACTTTGCTATCTAGAATAAATGAGTGCATGATTGAATAAAAGAGTGAGTATAGATATATATTTGTGAAAAAATGTCCAACAACTAATTAAACATCAACCTTCCCCTATGGACGGTTTTGGGGGATGTTCTCAATAATATGTATATATATTTTTTTCCTTATATATATAATGTATTGTATAGATACTTGTAATAATTTGTAAGGAAAAGTGTAAGAAAATGTATAAGTAAAGGTAAAGGGTAGATTTTAGGTACAAGTAAATTTTAATAGATCAAAATAGAATGTAATGAGATAATAAAATTGTAAAATACATTCCTTGTGAAATTTGAGTGATAAAATAATTACCGAGTAGTTTTAAGAAAACGTCGTAATAATATAATTTTAACGATTTATATACCAAATAAATTTAAAACACTAGGTAAACTCAAAATATAGTTTTATAAACTAAATGTAAGTTTAAAATATGTCGGGATCATTTTGAAAGTAACGGATTAAATATTTAAAATAATAACTCACGCGATAACGTTTATTTAATATAAAAATTACGCGATAAAAGTGAAATGAAATGCCATGAATGAACTAATATGATGCATATATAATTAAAGAAATGACCGAATTTGAGAATTGTGACATTCTTCCCATGTCGGCCGGAATCACGCCCGTGATTCGATTAACGATACTATGGTCCGAACCTCGACAAGAGTTCTAAAAGTTCATGCTCATACGAATAAATCTAAATGATCATATCAATGCCCATGCGCATCGTGTTCCCCATTCAACTAAGACGCGTTCGTGATTAGATTGGATAGGTAAACTTGCCAATATCGAACGTAGCTCTCAAAAGACTTTTAGTAGTCGATTCTAATTTAATCCCACAACTCATCAAACAAGAACCGTCATGAGATTAAACTAAACCGACTTGAGTAAACTTGTCTCTTAGCTTGATTTTCGCAACTCATCAAACAAGAACCGCTACTAGATCAAGCTAGGAAACAAGTTGTTAGAAAGATAGGAATCAACATCCTTGAATGAAGTCTTTTGAAAGATTCGCTGATATTGGATTTGCTTACACAAATCAAATCAAATCAACAAAATATATAACAACTAAGGTCGATATCAATAGGTCTCAAATTAACCAATGTCGTGAACGTGGTAAAGATTGGAAGAAAGCTATGCACTCAAAATTATGTCGCATGTGAATAAGGTGGTTGATCAAAGAAATGTAATTCACGTTATGCTGTGGGCTTCCTCGAGACCAGATAGAATGCTCGACCACGCAGGGAGGAATTTCAATGTTCGATCTTGTGGATCTTCACATTGCCAACGCCAGTTTGGACGATTACCCTTGATTGGGAGTTCTTTTCGCTTTGGACGTATTGCGGGTGATCTAGACTTCCACACTCGTAACATGCTTTCTCTCGTCCTTGATTCCCGCCTGCTTTGAGCAATTTCGCACGGCCACCCGTCGTTCACATTTGCCGCACCTTCGGCTAGCCTCGATGATGATAATTACATCGAGTGCACAAAGGATGTGCACCGCGCATCCTTTCGCGCTCGGTGGTCGCCCATAGTTCGGGTTATTCACGCCTCTTGTTTCGCCGATTCGGTCTCTTTCTTTCGTGATCCTCCCGCCGCTTTCATCCATTGTTTGAAGTACCTTCTCCGTTGTTGGTCTCGCCTAGCATCGAGATGTATTATAATTTGGGTGAGTAGATCCGCTATTCCAGCAGCCGCTGTTGTCCGGATCGTCATTGTTGTTTGGGTTGCCGTTGTTGTTACCTCCCGAACGTGTGTTTCTTGCACCATGATCCTACAAAGGACCAAAACATCGGGTTGAGTAAACGACATTCGAACGAAGTCGATGAGGTGCAGAACGGTGGTAATGTGTTATAGTGATCGAAACATGACAGAAAGCAGACATGCTATGTCTAACAAGTCGAAAGATGGAAAGAGAAGATATGAACAAGGTAATGGAGTGTAGACGCGGAACGTAAAACATGCCATGCATACCCACCCGACCAATGCAACTTCAAAGACCTGACTTTAAAGACTCGACTAAACATGATTTAAAATACTACTTTATCATTGCATGGTTCTTCATAAATTAGACATAGTTGATCGTGCTATGTATAATTTATGAGTAACAATGCAACGATAGGACTAGTTGACTTTAATGGTGTTCAATGTTTAATAAAATAATATAAAAAAAAAAATTTCGGTTATAATGTGTGATTTTATTTTTGAAAAATCGGCATTCTCTATAACCTTCGCCTGGCACCAATATGCACCACACCACGGAGGCGGAAACACGAGGTGTAACTAAGGAACATAAGCACAAGATAATAGAACATACCAACATTAATATTAAAAGAAATATTACACCATTACAATACTAGTTTAGCCGACATCGGCAAATATATTACAAAGTTTAGTTCCCAAAATATATGTTTTATACATAATGATTTAGATTGACAAGTGAAAACTTCATTATGCAAGACTTGGTAGAAAGAGCTTACTAACGATCACCAAATGCATGAGAGAGAAAACGGGTCAACTATGAAAATAGTTGGTGAGTAAACACGCTTAGTGAAATAAGAAAACTCGTAAGAAAAATATACAAAGCTTTTGTCAACGAAAAATAGTTCTCAAAGCAAAGGCATTGTGTATCCACTCGCCCAAATTCGCCCATACAAAACTTGCAACCTCGTGTATACACAACCCATTGCACAAAAATTATAGCGTCAAGTAATCAAGTGTAAGTGGTCATAATAGTTCCCAATATAGTACCACGAATATAATAATTCGTGGATGCTCCGAACATGGGAGACTTTGCACCGCTCCAACAAGTGGAGACCTTTGTCACCGACCACCTAGGCGCGATTTATTGAGACGCTCCACCAATAAGGCGAGACTTTATAGTGATGCTCCGAACATTGGAGACTTTGCACCGCTCCACAAGGGAGACTCCTTTGTCACTCGACCACCCAAGCGAGATTTATTGAGATGCTCCACCAATAATGCGAGACTTTATAGTGACGCCCGAACATTGGAGACTTAGCAACCGCCCAACAAGGAGACTCCTTTGTCATCCGACCACCTAGGCGAGATTTATTGAGACGCCCACCAATAAGGCGAGACTTTATAGTGATGCTCACACATGGAGACTTTGGGACAAGGTCATAACATGTACGGTTCAATAGATTCCAACAAGTCATAATTTCGTAATTAAGTTCAAGAATTTGATTCGAGTTCACAAGTTCTAGTCAAACTAGTTAATAAAAGTAGTAAACAATTTAGTTCAAGAATAGTTCATGCATTCAATTTCAAAATATAGTAAACGGTAAAGGTGGGATGTGATTACTCACTTGGTAAACCGAGGCGATGACAAAAGTGAGTACACCGAGGTATAATGTGATGTGTTAAACGGGACCTATCACGAATGATATGATATGCAATGAGTTGCAATGTAATGTTATGCATGCACTTCATTATGTTATTTATACCATTAGCGAGTTTTGAAAATATTACTAATCGTCGAAAAATACTTTTGACGCCTAGACCCTTCAAAATGACTTTACCGCTTTTACATCAAAATGTCATCCTACAATGGTTTTATAATGATTTTTGGTGAAATTACTACTTTTCGTCGCAAAACAATGTCGCCGGAATTTTCATAAAAGTAACAAAACGGCTTTGAAAAGTAGTCGAATGGTGTACGTCGATCGTTAGAGAACGAACTCGACGGTTTTGGAAAGTTTGTATCGATATCTAGAAGTTTTCATTCAGGAGTTTTCATCCAAAAGGTCTCGATCATAAAGATATAAGGGTTAAAGATAGTGATTTTTGTTGATTGTGTGTGTAAAATTAGTTTTGCCAAGTTTGAACATCCGTAATTAATTTACTATAACTCCGCTTTACAAACAACTTTTGTTTTGAAAATATGGCGGTGAACTTGATTTTACTAGAAGACATTTCGCTCCAAAAGTTTCACAACCTTGTTAAAACTCGCCGCAAAACATGGTCATATGACTATTGTAACACTTGTATCGTAAAATAATATAGTTTTTCTAGAAAATAATAGTTACGGCAACTTTATGAAAACGTGCATATATTTGTCGCTTCAAACCGCTTTTCACGATAATATGTCCTTAGCTCCGTATCAAGTAAACTAATATATTTTTATAAGTCAAATAATTTGTGAAGCTTAAGGCTGCTTTTTGACCCGCAAACTAAAAATATGTTGTTGAAATTCCGAAAAGTATACGCTTGCGTAAACTTTAAAAATTCACCACGGCTTCTTTATAAGTCCGTTTTATTCCGCCTAAGCGCCCACGGATCTGCTTTAAAGTATATTTTCTAAATATCAAGGCCAAAGTTTCGTACCAACAGTAGGTTTTTCCAAATTCAAACAAGGACAGAACCTATTTATATAGTTATCGAAAATAGTTTTCCTCGGACAAAACCTATTCTAATCCCTTCAAATCAACTCCAAAACTAATCTAATCCTACCATACACCTTCTTAGGGTGTCATGGGTTCCTAATCACCATCAAGACCAAAGAATACCATGGGAATATTTATAGATGACCAATATGTATATATAACTCAATAAATCATGAAAATGGTATAAATCACATATCATGCATATAAGCTCCAAGAATGAAAAGAAACATATGAAATGACAAGGAAACATGAAAATGATAAAACATGCTTACAAGTGATAGTGATGAGGTGAAAGTAACAAGGATTAACTTAAATACCCTTGGTTTTATTTCAAAACCATATAAAGAGTATATACTAGATTGTAATTATGCTTGAACTAAAAAATGATGATCCCTTGTACACCTATGGAAGAACCGGTTTGAAGAGAGAAGAAGAGAGGAAACACTTTGCTATCTAGAATAAATGAGGTGATTGAATTGAATAAAGAGTTTGAGTATAGATATATATTTGTAGAAAAAATGTCCAACAACTAATTAATGATCAACCTTCCCCAGCCGGTTCAGGGATGTTTCTCAATAATATATATATATTTTTTTTTTCTCTTATATATATAATGTATTGTATAGATACTTGTAATAATTTGTAAGGAAAAGTGTAAGAAAATGTATAAGTAAAGGTAAAGGGTAGATTTTTGGTACAAGTAAATTTTTAATAGATCAAAATAGAATGTAATGAGATAATAAAATTGTAAAATACATTCCTTGTGAAATTTGAGTGATAAAATAATTACCGAAGTAGTTTTAAGAAAAGCCGTAATAATATAATTTTACGATTTATATACCAAATAAATTTAAAACACTAGGTAAACTCAAAATATAGTTTTTATAAACTAAATGTAAGTTTTAAAATATGTCGGGATCATTTTTGAAAGTAATGGATTAAATATTTAAAATAATAACTCACGCGATAACGCTTATTTAATATAAAATTTACGCGATAAAAGTGAAATGAAATGCCATGAATGAACTAATATGATGCATATATAATTAAAGAAATGACTGAATTTGAGAATTGTGACACGATCGTGGGTCATTTTTTTTGTATCTTGGTCGAGTTTGCGATCGAGATTTCCTTTGTAAACTTTGTGTGCATTTAATATTAAAACATTTATTTTCTTGTTGTCCTTACTGGGGCACTCAATCGCATTAGGTCGCTAGAGAGAGAAAACTGACGTGGCATACAAAATGAGGGAGATTGGCTTGCCTTACTGCGTCCAGCCTTAAAAATTGAGTTCAAATTGATATCCCATGGTAAACTTTTTAGCCTACATATTAGTTATACTATAAATAGCCTTATACATACCAAGGCCCAATTTAGTTTTGGTTTTTTGTGAAACATATTACAGAAAACGCAAATGTGATGTTTAACCACTTTTTTGATTAATTGGCTGAAAACATAAAAGAGATCAGGTCATGATACAACTGAACTTGCGTTCTCTTATTTCATAGAGTAAGCATAAACATAACCATGCATTTTGAAAAAACAATATGAACAACTTCTCATTTTTACACACATAACACATAAGACTTCAATCAAAGGTATTGCTTGAAGTAGTCCTCGACTTTGGTATATTCGATATCGGGGTAAAGAGCACAAGCCTCTTCAGCATCATCTCCAATGTCGAAATTTGTAAGACAACCATCGTAGTATACATGATAATAATGAGTCAAGCCCACTTGCTCAGCATACCCTTGGTCTGAAAGTTTGCAACGCATTTGTAAGCCATTAGTACACAAATGAAAAATGCATGCAAGATTACTATACGAAAATGGTGTTAGCTAGTTACCTTTCATTATGGTGAGAAATTCTTGCTCGGATAGAGATGACTTTTCGACTTCTTTGCCAATGAGTTTCTCCCAAAGCTCCACAACTTCTCTTTGTGAAAGAATGTTTGCGGGTGGCCTAATGTAGACTGTCTTGTTAAGAGTACGAGGATCGTCTATAGTTTTGATGGTGTATGTTGCTATGTCGTCTTCATTGACAAATATTGCTACACAAACAATGTAACAATGTGTTCATATATGAAGTTAACTAGATCTAGATTCGTAACCTTAGAAAAAGGTAGATACCGAGCTATATCATATCTTACATTTTTTATTACCATCCCCAAACAAGGTGACAGACTCACGCGAAGGAAGAATGTGACCAGGTTGACACAACCCTCCAACCATGTAACCTGCGAAGCAATTAGCAGAATCGTGGGTGAAAGGGATCCCAGCCTCTTCAATAGCTTTTCGTATCACCATTTTGTCATCAAAAGTAACTCGTCCTGGTTCCATTGCATTCGCCATGCGTGCAGGATCAGTACCAAACTCTGATGGCAAAAACCGCTAAATAGTATTGTGAAAATGTTAGTGAAATTGGTGAAAACATCTTGTAGAATCCTTTTGATAGCATGTGTCAAGTCTGTATTATATACCTTAATGTTGCCAGCTTCTTTGATGGCATCAACAAGTTTAAGTTGAAGCAAGATTTGATGGCTTCGAATATGCACACCAGACACCGCGCATATCACAACGTCGACTTGCTTCACAGCCTCAACAAGGCTACGATGATCATTAAACGAACCAATAACGAGTCTAGCTCCTTGCTTTTTAAATCCAAGTAGCATCTGTATTTTTTCAATGTCGACACCTATTTCAGGTCGCCTTAGAACGTATGTCTCATGACCTTGTTCTAAACTCGCCTTTACGAGCCTTTTACCTAAGTATCCGGTCCCTCCAATGATCAAAACTTTGCTCTTCAAACCCATTTGGTTAAATAATTATTATGTGTGTGTTTAATTGTTTTGCGAGTATGATATCAACTAGTAATTAAGTTTTGAAGCCTTTATATAATCCACAGTGTTTGGAAGTCTTTAAAGGCATTGTTGTTGAACCTTTAAGTTGTAAAGTAGATCAACGTGATTCACACAAAATGTTACGTAAAATAACTTGAAAACTAGATAAATTAATATTTTCTGATTTTCATTACATAGGCTACCAAACTTCATACCTAGGGGGCGGACCCAGGGGTTCTCGAGGTGCACGAGAACCTTTTTAATTTTCCTTGTGCAGTGTAAAATTATATCAAATATACTGATTTTTTTTAAATGAACATGATCTTTAACTTTTGGGTTCGATTTTAGTACTTTTCTTAAAATAGACCTGATTTCTCTTGGTCTTGACTCCGCCACTATTCATATCTATATTAAGAGTTACAGTTATTTTCTCAATGTGAGTCTTTTTATGATTGCTGTTAATACAAATAAGCCGTAAAAACGTTTATTTATATTTTACGATCTTCTAATGTTTTGTCGATAACAAACGTAAAATCATTTTAACGAAACAAATAAAATACGTAAATGGTTTGAACTAATAGTTTCTAACATATTCACATTTTCACATAAAACACTAAAACAAGTATAAGTGATTTTATGATTTAATATTACATATGTACAACAACTAGTGTTTACATATTTGGGTAAAATATACACATAACTAGTATGTAGTATATTGGGTAATATAAATGGGTAGAAACTTAAGTATCACAACCCATTGGGCAAATACATTGAATGTAGTTGGGTACAACCCAAAGCCCATGACCCATGGAGCTTGACCCATAACCCATTGCATGACATCATGCTTATATCATACATGGATAATATCCATAACCCATGGATCAACCCATACCCAGTGACTAAGTGCATTGCACTCAAAGATACATTGTATCTAGCTAAAGATCCATGGTTCAACCCATGACCCATGACCCATAACCAAAATACCCATGGGTAAAAGGAGCGCGTCCACGGATCCCTAGCTTTGTGCTAGCGGATCCCTTGTGGGAGGGATCCGTGGGATCCGGGAACAAGAGAAATTTTTCCTCTATAAATAGTGAGCCATTTCTTCATTTTTCTCACCACTTTACACACATACTTCCCAAGTATTAAAACTCTCTAACCTCGGATCCAAGAGATCTATGTAGTTTGTCTTTTGTTTTGTGTGATCTTCTAGGTTCCTCTTAAAGGCAAGATCACCACTTCTTGAAGTCGAGCAAGCTCAAGTCCATGAGTTGCCATGCTTCGTCATCATCAAGACAACTAAGGTTCTCTTGTTGATAGTTCTTTCTTTCTCCATAGATGTTGGGTTGAAGGCATTAGTGAAGGATGCCGAAAGTGTCAAGACGAAAGCATTAGTGAAAGGTGCTTATCGTCCGTGTCAAAGCATTAGTGAAGAATGCTAAAGGTGTCAAGACGAAGGCATTAGTGAAAGGTGCCAAGCGTTGTGTCAAAGGCATTAGTGAAGGATGCCTAAGAATCAAATCAAGTGGCATTTGGGAAGAATGCCTAGGTCGTATAATCGATGAGGTGCATCGTTATACATATAAGTATTTGTTTATTTCAAGGATGGTGATATCCTTGATGGTGTTGTAACAAGGAGTGGATCTCCTTGAGATTAGGTGTTGTGTTGTGAAGGGTAGTAGTTCCTCCATAGTAATGGAACTAGGTGCTTAGCCTAGTACCTAATAAAGGGTAGGCGACGTTGTGATAGGATTAGTTCTCCTTGGTGTGAAAGAACTCGGTGGTTAGCCTAGCACCGTATAAAGGGTAGGCGACGTTGTGTTAGGTGTGGTTCGCCTTGGTGTGAAAGAACTCGGTATTTAGCTTTGTACCGGAAAAAGGTTAAGCGACGTTGTGAAGGCTTCTCCGCCATAAGGAGTTGGTGTAGTGTTTACGAACTCTCGAGTAGGTGACTCGGGGAGTGGAGTAGGGCAAGGAAGGTGTCCTTGTAGCCGAACCACTATAAATACTTGTGTCGTGGTGATGTGCTTCTTACTCTTTATCTTTCATTACACGTTTATATATCTATCTATCAACGTCCAACATAAACAACCAAATAGATTGACATAAGTCGATCTAAATATTTAAAAGGAAGTTTTAAATTGGTAAAACTATTCAACCCTTCCTTCTAGTTTTCCACAATTGGCACCAGAGCTTCGTTACCAAGTTTTTAAAGTATATTGTACTTTGAAAACTTGATACGATCCGTGTATGTTTGAAAACTACAAAGAAGAATTTCTTAAAACAAAAGTCATGTTTTAGAAATCATTATAATGTTTATTGTTGGATAGTGATAGATCATTCTAACATTTTCTTTTGAGAATTCTTCATACTAGGATTTGGGTATCTTAGAAGATCATGAAGTATTTCACATAAAATGGTTTCTAAAACCAAAAGGGAATTTTCCAAAATTGATTAAGTATTTCTTAGAAGATCATGAAGTATTTCGCGTCTATGGTTTCTAAAACCATACAAAGGGAATATAGCAAAGGTATGTTCTCTTAGTTACAATTAGTTGGTCAAAAACGTGCTAAATTGCTTGTGGATAAAATGGTGATATATGCTTCTATCTTATAATAAGCATAATATGAAAAGTGTTTTAGTTGATTTTTTTTTTCTTTAAAGTTTTGTTGTTAGATATCTTGTTAATCAAGCTTGAATAAAGGTAAAATGGGTAATATAACTTCACTAAAAAGTCTACAAAGGTTAAACCTTTTCGTCGGGTCAAAACATGCATTTTGTAATTACGTGTCGATCCGCGGATCCTCGGTTTACATTGGACGGATCCTCAAGCAAGGGATCCGTGGGATCCGTGGTATGTAAGACGATTTTGTCTGAATTTCAAAATTCATAACTAATTAACCGTAAGTCGTTAGAAGTCGTGCCACCTATCGTTTTAAAGGTATTTGAGTCTACTTTCATTTAAAAATGATTTCATAAACTGATTCAAAACAAAAATTTACAGAATCATTGATTTATAATAGAAAGTCATTTTTGGTCATAACTTTTGCACAAACTTTTGATCTAATTGGAGACGGATGTTTTCATCTTTGAATAACAATGTGTCCTCTTTTGAAATTAAGGTTTTGATCATATTTATAAAAGAAACTAATCAAGCTTGGTATACATGTTTATATTTAACACAAAGCGATGAAAAGAACTTTCGTATGCTATGCTAAATGATAAATTGTCTTCCTTGCATTACTTGATTATTTGCTTATCTCAAATAGCTTTTGTGCTTGTTTGATTGAATAACATATGTGGTTTCCTTACCTTGCTATTCATTCTCTTGCTTGTCGATTTAGTAATATTCTACTAATCAATGTGCTACTTGAAGGAGTGTTTGGGATAACATCTAGTTGTGTCGAAAATGTTAGTTTTATAAGTTGAAAATGTTTAAAACATATAACACACTAAATGGCTTTTTGATTGAGTTTGTCATGTGTGCAACATAAATGTTTTATGTGCTTATATGATTTCTTGATTTCATATTTTCTTGTATCGTTTTCTAAAACAACAAGAATGTACATCGGATCATAACCTACACTTGTGTTGATGATGTACTCTCCCGTTTTCCTTTTCATTATCGCTCTCCAAGCTTCATAGTAGGATTGACAACTTGATTATTTCATCCGATATACTCAAGTAAATTATTTTGCAACGCAAATATAATTGTTCATATCCGAAAGTCCAAACTCTAGCTTTCCAACAACATATGTTGAACTAGCTCATCCAACCATTTTTTTGTTCACCATATGGACAACTTTTAATTATTTCTTTTTACACCTTCGTCACCTTAGTTGTTTCAAGTATAATATTAATAAAAACGAAGCAAAGTATCATCATTGTTACTCTTCGATAGGCCATTGTAGGAATATAAATTTTCCTAACTTGAGAATGAATACTGGAGAACTTATTGCACTAGAAACTCAATTTGACCTAACGGTTGAATTGCTTCCTTGATGGAAGTTGGGTATGTGGAATCACCCGTAAAAATGGTCGTGTTTAGCCGTAATTGAGCACCGCTAGTAATAGTCTCATATTCATTCTCTCACTTGAGAAATCTATACTCCTATGTTTTCCTAAAGTAAGTTTACAATGGAAATACTTTGCGTTGTCTTAGGATTACTAATCAAACAAGCTGTAAAATTGATTTTTCTTTTAGTTAATCACAACCACTTTCCTCATCAAGCGATTATCTTGCCTTGATCGAGAAGAGCTACATGACTTCACGGATGAAGTTCATTGTATGCTAATCACCATCCGTAATGACTATACATAGCTCATTGCTTCCGTTGACCAAAACAACAACTCCGGATGAAGTATAGGATTTTCTTGAACTAGCACCTCACAACTCTATTGTCGTGAATACTATCAATTACTCTTTTCTTTCTTGACATATACCTTGCACGCCATTGTTAATACAAACGATTTACTAATCTAGATCGTAAATATGTTTTGAGTTTCTTGAATAGTGCTTGTTAAGTTTGATAAACCTCTGTGTTATTTGTGAGCTCGATCCCATTTGATATCTTAGTGTTAGAACCTCTTAAACTTGAAATATGATGCATTGTCAAAGTCATTGCATACCTTTTGTAAAGGTTTTGCTTAGCAGATAGACGGATCCCAAAGTTTGTGCTAGACGGATCCCTACTCTTAGGGAACCGTGGGATCCGCAAATGTAAAATGCAATTGCAATCATTGTATTTCAAACATGTCCTTAGAACACCTCACACTAAGCTAAACATAGTGTCTTAAGGCAAATTAAGTCCTTATCAAGTTAAGTAGATCCTTTCTACTACTCATAACTCACCTAGATCATACTCAAGACGCTTGTAGATCTATCGTTTCACTTAAACCCATTACTCTTCCGCTCTCAAGCTCACACATCATTCTCACATGATCCTCACATCTAGTCTTAGAAATCTTTCGATTATGGCAAAATTGATCATAAATCATCCTTACCTCAAAATTGATCAAAGTTGATCAAATTCTAGTTTTCCATCTCAAAGCCTTTAGGATATTTTCCAAAACACTATCCTAAGTCACAACCCGATCTCTAGGATCATTTAGCTTCAATTGACACTCTCATCTTTAGTGTCATCCTTGCTCATTCATTGGTACTCATGAAAGTTCCAACTTCTTCCATAAAAAGCAATCATTAGCTACATCACTCATTACCTTCAAGTACTTAAGCACCCCTTCATTTAAGACACTTAGGAGGACTGAAACACTCAAGATGATATAGATCTTAGATCTTAGAAACATCATTTCCACTCTTTCATAGCATAGCCGAGAGCCGGATCCCTAGGATTAGCCTAGACGGATCCCTCGAGGAGGAGGAACCGTGGGATCCGGATGACGTTTATGTCAAATCTTGCTAAAACAATCATTTCAACTCATCTTTCTAACTCAAACACTCCATCTCATCTTAAATGAGTTCCTAGATCAAGACAAACTCTGAAGTTGACTCTTGTGCATGTTAATCATCACATTCCAATGAATCTTAGTGGCTTAAGGCTTAAATGCACTTGCCAAATCTCTTGCTTTATAAACCACATTGTTAGGACCTCCATAGTCATCACCTTCATCCTAACTTTCAGCACTTTAGAAACCCTTACAAACCTCTTGAAATCATCTCATCATGAGGAAAACCCCAAGTAGTAACTTATCCACCAAAGAACCACCCAAGAAAAAGGCTCGTGTTATACACGAAATCTCTTCAACCGAATCATCTCCGGTCAAGCCAACAAATGATAGGATCTTTCCTCAACCAATCAAACCAATTCCTAAAAGGATAGTACCCACAAAACTACCTATGCCAAACACCACCATACCTCCTAGGCCAAACAATATCATCTCCACTAAACCATCACCATTGGTTCCTAGAGCTATTTCTTTTACATCTCCACTATCATCACCACACCTCTACAATTTAGAGGACTTGCCTCCTAGGCCGTCTCATCCGCCTCCACGACAACATTCTCCTCATTAGGAGGAATAATGGTACAAAATCAAGGTGTTGATTCAACACTTGCTCCGGTTTCTTTTCGCCGTTTCCATCATATAATCCCATTTGGATTATGAGAAATCATCAAAGTCAACCACCCGACCATATGGAAGTTGACACTTCTCTACCACCACCATCATTCTTGGTCGAGCCATTCTCAAATGCGCCTCCACCAATCCCTCCATCGTTTGAAGCTCCACAAGCCGCTTCACTTGATCCTTCGCATCAAGCCATTTCATTTCTTCCACCACCACTACCTAGCCATGACAAAGATTGCTATCATTGTCAACATGTTGAAAGTTTGATACATGAAGTACGAGAAGACCAACGTTTCATGTTCTATCATCTCCTCGAACGTTTCGACGAGATTAAACCTAAACAAAACTTGAGCTAGAAGATTTTAGTGGTGTCCTAGCATCATCGATAGATAGTTGGTCTAGAAATTCCTAGTCATGTATTTTCTTATTTTCTTAGTTTTTAGAGTCATGTATATCATAACTCTAGTTTTATTAAATGAAATTACATGCTACTTGTTATATTTTCGAGTATATGATTACATTGTATTCATATCTCATTTTGTGATAACATTACTTGTTATATCACCATTCTTTGAAATTGATCATCGCCTATACGGATCCTCGAATTGCCTAGACGGATCCCTACTAGGAGGGAACCGTGGGATCCGTGAGATAGAAAACTATTTTCTACTAACTTGGACCACATTTGCAGGAAATTGTGAATTATACTTGTTTTCTAACCTTTGTTTTGTAGTTATTCAATTTACACATGAAGACTTTGACATCCTAAAGCTAGGGGAGCTTTATGTCAAAGCAATACATTGCAAATTACTTGCAATATTAGGTTTACATTTCATGACATCCCTTTGCAAAATTGCAATCATCAAGGGGGAGCACATTCGTCACTTAGACGAAATCTTTTGCAAACTTACTTGCAAACAAACTAGATTAGTATTACTTTCTTGACGCCCTTACATAGGGATGGACTCGTCAAGGGGGAGTAAAGACGAGATCCTTTCCCGTTACTTGCTCTCTATTTCTTTTTATTTCTTTCACATGTTTTTCTTAAAAACAATGTGTTGTTTTTTCAAAGCTCTTTTGTTTCGACAAAAGGGGAGAAGAAAGTAAAACTACAAATTCAAACTTTTACAATTTTAGCTTTTCCTTAAAATAATTTTATGTTTTGTCATCAACAAAAGGGAGATTGTTAATACAAATAAGCCTTAAAAACGTTTATTTATATTTTACGATCTTCTAATGTTTTGTCGATAACAAACGTAAAATCATTTTAACAAAACAAATAAAATACGTAAATGGTTTGAACTAATAGTTTCTAACATATTCACATTTTCATATAAAACACTAAAACAAGTATAACTGATTTTATAATCTAAATATACATATGTACAACAACTAGTGTTTACATATTTGGGTAAAATATACACATAACTAGTATGTAGTATATTGGGTAATATAAATGGGTAGAAACTTAAGTATAACAACCCATTGGGCAAATACATTGAATGTAGTTGGGTACAACCCAAATCCCATGACCCATGGAGCTTGACCCATAACCCATTGCATGACATCATGCTTATATCATACATGGATAATATCCATAACCCATGGATCAACCCATACCCATGTGACTAAGTGCATTGCACTCAAAGATACATTGTATCTAGCCAAAGATCCATGGTTCAACCCATGACCCATGACCCATAACCAAAATACCCATGGGTAAGAGGGCGTCCCACGGATCCCTAGCTTTGTGCTAGCGGATCCTTGTGGGAGGGATCCGTGGGATCCGGGAACAGAGAATTTTTCCTCTATAAATAGAGAGCCATTTCTTCCTTATTACTCACCACTTACACACATACTTTCCCAAGTATTAAAACTCTCTAACCTCGGATCCAAGAGATCTATGTAGTTTGTCTTTTGTTTTGTGTGATCTTCTAGGTTCCTCTTAAAGGCAAGATCACCACTTCTTGAAGTCGAGCAAGCTCAAGTCCATGAGTTGCCATGCTTCGTCATCATCAAGACAACTAAGGTTCTCTTGTTGATAGTTCTTTCTTTCTCCATAGATGTTGGGTTGAAGGCATTAGTGAAGGATGCCGAAAGTGTCAAAACGAAAGCATTAGTGAAAGGTGCTTTTCGTCCGTGTCAAAAGCATTAGTGAAGAATGCTAAAGGTGTCAAGACGAAGGCATTAGTGAAAGGTGCCAAGCGTTGTGTCAAAGGCATTAGTGAAGGATGCCTAAGAATCAAATCAAGTGGCATTTGGGAAGAATGCCTAGGTCGTATAATCGATGAGGTGCATCGTTATACATATAAGTATTTGTTTATTTCCAAGGATGGTGATATCCTTGATGGTGTTGTAACAAGGAGTGGATCTCCTTGAGATTAGGTGTTGTGTTGTGAAGGGTAGTAGTTCCTCCATAGTAATGGAACTAGGTGCTTAGCCTAGTACCTAATAAAGGGTAGGCGACGTTGTGATAGGATTAGTTCTCCTTGGTGTGAAAGAACTCGGTGGTTAGCCTAGCACCGTATAAAGGGTAGGCGACGTTGTGTTAGGTGTGGTTCGCCTTGGTGTGAAAGAACTCGGTATTTAGCTTTGTACCGGAAAAAGGTTAAGCGACGTTGTGAAGGCTTCTCCGCCATAAGGAGTTGGTGTAGTGTTTACGAACTCTCGAGTAGGTGACTCGGGGAGTGGAGTAGGGCAAGGAAGGTGTCCTTGTAGCCGAACCACTATAAATACTTGTGTCGTGGTGATGTGCTTCTTACTCTTTATCTTTCATTACACGTTTATATATCTATCTATCAACGTCCAACATAAACAACCAAATAGATTGACATAAGTCGATCTAAATATTTAAAAGGAAGTTTTAAATTGGTAAAACTATTCAACCCCCTTCTAGTTTTCCACAGGTTTTCAGAGATGTTTTAATTTTCATCATTGGTACTAATTTGGTATGTGACATAAAGGTATATATCTCATTTTCAACAATGGATTTAGAATCCGTAACTTTTTGAAAATTCAGGAAAGTATAGTTGGTGGAATAGAAACTTGTTACTTGATAATGAAATATGACCAAACCCTATTATTGCCTATCTCGCACTTCGATGCTAGAAAACATCAAAATAACTATCCAAGTAAAGATAGAAATGATCATAGTGTCTTCCTTTATCAAGCGAGCGCTTTTTCATATTAACGATGATTGATTTCTGATCCTTTCACCGACTAATTAAGTATGAGCTCATTGCCAAACAGAATAAGATCGCTTAAAGCTTGGCTTGGCGTTGATTCAAAGTATTGCTAGAGTAATGGAACACGAATACACAACGTAGTATGGAACCGTGGTTGTTGGGTTTTGCTAGTTAAGGTTATATTAAGTGATATGATCAATGTTGATACTTGATACTACTGTTTGATATGTTGTCAAGGTGTTTGTTTTTAAAAGGCTCGAATCGAATCGAACCGCACATCCGAATCAATCGAGGCGTAAATGTCTGAATCGACCGCATCGAATGGGAAAAAACTCTTGTTTGAACCGCACATTTGCTTGCTCGTACTAATTTTTTTGGTTTTTTTTTTTTTTTTTTTGAGAAGAGGCAACAAGAGGCATTCGAGACACCCTCTCAAGTCTAGACCATTAAGATCTTACGCCTCGAACTCGCGAGCGGGAAAAAAAAACAAGCGGTGCGAGCGACCAAATTATTCGACGAGTCGAACAGTTCGATTAAGAGTCATAAGAGAGGATCATATCATTCATCATAGAGTTAAAAGATCACGGCTAGTAATAACCTCTTAGTGAAATAATGGTAGGTTCTTAGCAAAGGGAGATGTAACATAATTTAATTAGAACTCTAAGTTGTTTTATAATAGAGGATGAATTTGAAGGTTTATTTGAAAACATTCAAAACCCGACGCTTATGTGTGGAAGGTAAATAAAAACCGACCTAGCGGTAAGAATACCAACCTTCTAAAAAGGAGGTCAAGGGTTCGAATCTAACGGGGAGAAAATTAATTTTCTTGTGGCCACGGAGGTTCACATGCGCCGACTCCAAGCTATCTAAAAAGGTAGTCGTTCTGGGATTAATCAGCTCGCAATTCGAGTCGAAAACCTAGATAAATCAAAAAGAAAAAAGAAAAAGCTACTTAGAGACCTAGGTGCAGTTTGGTTGACCGGTTTGGTGTGGATTAAATGATAGAAAGTAAAAATTGTGTGTGTTTGTTTTGTCAGGTTATGCACAATGATGACCAACGACGAACTTCATTTTGCCTGTCATATGAATTTCTCTCTCGTGATCTTCAGACGACCTAGTATCCACAACAGCGACTTTCTTATTTTTAATTATTTTTAAATTAAAATTTTTAAACTACAAAATTTAAACTTTATTAATAATAAAACATTAGGCACAATAAGGTGACCGATATCTTTTTATTTTATTTTTTCAAAACCCATCTTTTTAACACTATGTATATCCTCTACAATTTGTCAAACAAAATTTTAGTCCAAAAGTGGTAAGAGCATAGGGTATGGAACCAATTGGCACGCTATTTGCTCTCATTTTCTATGGTTGGTGGCGCCAATTCCTTACAACCCAAGGTGCCAAAGTTGTGTTAAATCCTCCTTGAGCCATTTGAGTGGCTCACGCTAAAGAGGAAAGATTGACCTTTTTTTTTTTTTTTAAATTGTGAGTGAGTGAGTATTTTTAGTGGGGTATTTTGTGAGACCTAATAATATGTTAGTAGTGTGTTATGAGAGGGTGGTGTTTTAGTTATTGGTGTGTTATTGAAATGGGATGATGTGGCGCTAATGTGACATACCAATAACGTGTTATTCATATACACGATACCTTGTGCTCTAACATATTTGGTTAACACATCCTAAACTTAAAAAAAAGTTCGTCCTTTGTTGGATAACCAGTCACTCAAAAAAAATGCAAGCCCAACAATACTTACCCTAATATAACCTTTCAGGGGCCTGTTTGGCAGGGGCTTTTTGGAGGAGCTATTAGCTTTTGTTATAAAATAATTTCCTATAAACTAAGTAGCTTCGTTTGGATGCATTACTTACAAGCTTTTATTTCAAACAAATAGCTCCAAAATGAAAAGCTGATTCATGAAGCTTTTTAAATGTCTATGAGTTGTTAAAACTTTAAATTACTAATATACCCTCCAAACATTTGTTTACAATTATGGATTTGTCCTTTTATGTCATTTTACATCTTATAATTACATTTAACAGCTAATTTACCAAACACTTTTATTAAAAAAAAAAAATCCAACATTAGCTCGTGTTAACAACTTTCTGGTTACTGAACTACAATTTAGTTTTCCTAAACATACCCCGACCTTAGCAATACTTACCCTAATTCCTCTCATAGTCACAAACAACAAAGAGATTTTCCACCTTTTTTTTAGCCTCCAAACACAAACAACAAAGAAATTTGTTCCGTTTTAGTCTTAATGCTTAAATCAAGTAAACCACAAATATGAACCTATGAATTAAACAAAAAGGTTATTTTTGTTTTTTGAGTTATGAATAAGTCGAAAATTCGCCGAGTATGCCAAATTGTCCTTGACGATCCGGTGACCAACGCCCACAACAACCCGACCATGGACGACCGTCGATCAATCGACCTTGACAACCTTTGTGCATAGCCTCATGGTTGGCCCATAAACTAGGAATCAACAATCAAATTTTGATAGACCTCAATCCTAGTCATATTGGCTGGTAAAAAAAAATGTACTTAGTTTTGATATTTACTTTTTGTCCTTTTCCAAGGACTTCACCTTCACCACTATCTCACATTCTTTTCTTTTTTTTTTGAAAATTTTCTTTTAGATTTTTTTTTCGTCACAAGTGAAAAAACGTGACGAAAACGGATAAAACGTGCGAACACGGACGAAAACGGATAAAAACATATAAAAATGGGTGAAAACGTATAAAAACAGACGAAAATGTAAAAAACGGATGAAAACATCTAAAAACGGGCGAAAACGTATAAAAACGAACGAAATATATAAAAACATGCAAAAACGTATAAAAACAGATTAAAACGGATAAAAACATATAAAAACATGCGAAAACGTAAGAAAAAAGACAAAAAAACGTAAAAGAACGAACGAAAACGGTTTAAAACGTATGAAAACGAACGAAACGTAATAAAAAAAAAATAGGGACTAAATTTGTTATACCCCACAAACCACAAGGACCTTATTTTTAAGGGTATTTATGGCATTTTTGTAAATTTGACGGTCAAAACAAACGGAAAATTGGTTAAGAGACGAAACCCGGGTTGCAACCACGTAGACCAAACCCGTTAAAAAAAGTAAATGAACTAAATCCGTTAAATCCTGACTATTTATAAAATTAACTCAAATAAAAAGAAGGGTAATAAGCGGTTAATATTTAATAAGCAAAATCTGAAACAACCTCCAAGATCAAACTACTACAGTAGTCTTGTTCTAAATTCAAGGTTTTTATTAGGGAATTTATAAGATCAAATGACAGCAGCAGTGTAAGTTTATTCATTCATTCATTCTATCTTTACTTACAACTTTGTTAAGGGGGTGTTTGGCATTGTGTTTATGGAATTGATTATCTTGTTTATTAGTTAGTGTATAGTGTAAGTAAATATAGTAATCTACTGATTTAAGGGATCAGATCAGATCAGATCATCAGTGATTTAGGATTTAAGGATTGCTTATAAATAAGCACTTACAAGGTGCTTGCATTGACTTAAAGTTGCTATAAAACCCAAAATAGTTTTATGTGATTTATAAATCTAATGGGTTTTATTGAAATAAGCATGTCTCAAATTGTTAGTGAAAACTGCTTGTTTTGTCCCCAAAATAAGCAGTTTCGGTATGGAAGTGATTATCTTATTTGTAGTTAATGTATAGCGAAAGAGAAGCTGATCATGATAGTTTCGGATTTAAAAGTAAGTGCAGATAAACTTACAGGACGGTGGGTTCGCTTTTTATTTTATTTTAATGGTATCCTAAATCTAATCCATTAATAGTGGGTCTTAGGTTAGATATGATATAATTGTGAATAAGTAATATCTCAAAAGCACTACATGCTTACTGAAAACTGCTTATTTAGCCCCAATTTAAGCCGATATGTTGGATTATCCAAACACTCTCTTTATTAGCATGTTTTGTAACAAGTGATTTTCTAATT
Source organism: Chrysanthemum lavandulifolium (assembly GCA_022545495.1). Lineage (NCBI taxonomy): Eukaryota > Viridiplantae > Streptophyta > Magnoliopsida > Asterales > Asteraceae > Chrysanthemum > Chrysanthemum lavandulifolium. Next base: position 253,220,147 of record CM040240.1, on the reverse strand, counting down.
ATGGTTATTTCATATTACACCGATCACTTTTATAACACAATGCCAACCACCCCCTAGGTCCGTTTTAACAAATACAATCTTGTATTCAAAATTGAATCTTTTTGCTATCGATAAGCTTTCTGGATATGAAAGGTTATATATTTTTTATTCTGATGGTAATAAAAGCCATGGGTTCAGCAGTCTAACTTAAGCTTATTCATTGCTGATTATTCTTGTTTGTTAGGATTGCGTCTGCTCCTGGAAAGGTTCTCATTACGGGAGGTTACCTGGTTTTGGAGAGGCCGAATGCAGGGATCGTACTAAGTACAAATGCTCGATTTTATGCAATCGTTAAGCCACTGTATGATGAACTTAGACCAGACTCTTGGCTTTGGGTGCGTATATTTTCCTTGTACTTTAGTGGTTTACCAGGTTCCTTACGAGAATGCTATATTTAACTGTCACTTACTTGAGTTCTATGATTTCCATCACTATGATGATCTGATCATGTTACAATAGCTGATGTGATCTGCAATTTCTTTAACGTTCTGATTGGTGAATATGCTAAGTTAACTAATTTTATGAATTTCGTTTTTTATTCTCTTATTTACAAAGCCAATGTGTACATTTAAATCTATAGTATAACCGGGATTTACACATTCATTTTGTACTTATCCTCCTCGTGTCACCTTTCAGTCTTGGACAGATCTGAAGTTAACTTCTCCGCAAATGGGACGAGAAACTATGTACAAAATGTCACTAAAGCACTTCATTCTTCAGTGCACTTCGAGGCAAGTATCATCCTGCATATTTTACCTTTGGAAGTTGAGTTTAGAAATCATATTGCTTGCTCTTATGAATCACTAACAACATTTGGGATATGTTTTTAGTGAATCAAGAAACCCTTTGTGGAATATGCGGTGCAGTATGCTGTTGCAGCAGCGTCACATAACATTAGGTAACGACAAGAAGGAGTTACTGCATAAACTACTTTTGCACGGTAAGTTTTGGTGTTTTTTTGTGTTTATATGCATAGACGAAATTTATTTTCACTATTAGATATCTAATAAGCTATTAATTAAACAGGTTTTGATATCACAATTTTGGGTGGCAATGACTTCTATTCCTATCGTAATGAGGTGCTCCTCCCTTTTCACAACATAACTTCTGTTATCAACAAGGCATCTATTATATCTTTTAAATCGTTTTATATTCCCTTTTACTCTACAGATTGAAGCACGTGGACTCCCGTTAACCCCAGAATCATTAGCATCTCTCCCGCCCTTTACTTCAATTACTTTCAACTCTGGACTTTCAAATGGAGCAAATTCCAAGCCGGAAGTTGCAAAAACTGGTTTGGGTTCTTCTGCAGCCATGACAACAGCAGTGGTTGCTGCATTACTTAATTACCTTGGTGTTGTTAATCTCTCGTCTTATAGTGGAGCTCAACATCAGGAAAATTTAGACATGGTGCATATCATAGCCCAAACGGCTCATTGTATGGCACAAGGAAAAGTTGGCAGTGGCTTTGATGTCAGTTCAGCTGTTTATGGAAGTCATCGTTATGTACGGTTTTCCCCAGAAGTTATTTCTTCTGCTCAGGTTCTCTCTTTCCCTAGTTTTAGGGGGTGTTGGATATGTTTTGCGAGCGATTAATATGCAATTTAATAAATCAAAACCAGGGAAACCATTTTTATCGTACTGGTTGTTGAAGATAGTGTTTAGATGTGTTTGAATTTGTAATAATTAGATTCATCAGGATGCTTAAGTATATGGCAAATTCTGATTTTCTCACTTGATTTTTGTTGGTTGCAGAATGCAATCAGAGCCTTGCCACTAGAAGACGTCATTGGTGATGTCTTAAAAGGAAAGTGGGATCACGAGAGGACCAAATTTTCATTACCGCCATTAATGAATCTGGTAAAATAACCGAGTTAACTCGTATATCATTTCATGTGTACTTTCATTTGTTACATCTAATATCCTTAAACTTCTGGGCTTAGGCAAATTGCCTCTATATTCATACAAACGTAATTTTAATCAAGCCTCTTTGCGAATAAATTTTATAGTGTGATTGGCATTCAGTTTTATCTTACTGCACCTTAGTGACCTTGTTGAATATTCAGTTACTAGGTGAGCCTGGTACAGGAGGATCATCCACCCTTCTATGGTTGGCGCTGTAAAAATGGCAAAATCCGACCCCAGAAGTCCTTGGACACATGGAGACAGTTATCGGTGGCAAATACAACACTTGAACATCAGTTAAATCTGTTGAGCAAATTGGCAGAAGAACATTGGGATACATACAATGGTGTCATCTATAGCTGCAGCATGCATCAATCAGAGAAGGTAATTCATAAATTCTTAGTATAAAAAGACTATTTTTTCTATTCTTTTATGTATATGATCTCAAAACCGCTGCTGCGTGACAGTGGATAGAGCAAGCTAGTGAAGCAATCAGCCTGGAAATCGTGAAAGCATTACATGGAGCTAGGGATGCCATGCTTAACATCAGGTGTCACATGCGGGAGATGGGGAAGGCCGCTGGAATCCCTGTAAATTCTCTTTTCCTGTAGAAATGTTCCATGTTCTTCAATTTTTATTAGAGGTTGCATATTGGTCAAGAGCGGCCCTTTTTACGACAAAACAGGCATGTTCATGATAGTTAAAAGGGTCGCCCAAGTTGACCGATATATTTTTGTTCTTGTTAATATTAAAAAATACTTTTAAAATAATATCTAACTGTTTGAATGTCGGTTTATAAGTGACTTTCAACCCCCATTTCAGTGTAACTAGATTCTTACATTTGACTGTTTGGGTTAAAATTGGCACCCCTCTACTCTCCGTACCGGATGAAATGAGTATGTAGCTAGGTGTGTATAACCTACAATAATTCACTTGATTTTGCGATTGATTTTGCTTGACTGTATGGATTTTGCAGATAGAACCTGAATCACAAACTCAGCTTTTGGATGCTACCATGAACATGCCTGGGGTCCTGTTAGCAGGAGTTCCTGGAGCAGGGGGGTTTGATGCTGTATTTGCAGTTACATTAGGAGATTCAGGCAATAACCTGATTAATGCATGGAGTTCACACAAGGTTTTGGCCTTGCTTGTAAGAGAAGATCCTCGTGGTGTTTCTTTAGAGAATGCCGATCCTCGGACCAATCAAATCACGTCAGGTATTTCTTCAGTTAGGATCGTGTAAACTGCCCATTTTTTTATTTGATTCATGCATTAAAGTTTACCATGTTATTGTTTTGAGAGTTAGATAGAATGACCTTTTAATACCAATAAAATAAGCTATATTGTTGTATACTTGTATTTTCTCAGATATTGTAACACCTGAATAAAATAGCCGAGTTATTTTGGTTAAAGAGTACGATTTAGCATTGAACGAATTTCAAGGCATTTGTTGAATGTTATGAATCACAAAAATTTATTGATAAACAACAACAAGAAACGTTTTACAAAAGCAAGTATGAATTTGGCATTCAAAGTCTGCAAAATGTCAACTAAAAGTGAATGAAAGGAACAGATGAGCTGTGGATAAAGTGAATTAATTACCAATAATCTTTACAAGAACATTCTCCATCTTCAAAATGGTGGAACCTATTTCTATCCCTAACAACGATACTTCTTTCATAAATTGATGAAATCATTTTTGTATAAGTATGACAATCCTTACACATTCTTAAGTTTCTAACAATCCTAATTGGTGAACCCTCTGAAGTATTTATCAACCCGAAGGCAATCGCCAATTTCTGACTATGTCTACTCAACCTTTCTATCTTCTCGTTGTCATCTACATCAAGAAGCACATCTGATGTATCTGGAAAATATCCTTCAAATTTCAGTTGCAGTTCCATCTGGTAAATCATATCAGACACCCCTTCACAATGAGACAGCATTATGTCATTCGATACAAACTTGTAAGCCTTTCTTTTCACTTGAATGCAGCTATAACCGGGTGTTTTTATCAACCCGTTTTGAGTCATATTTTTCGGTCAAAGCAACATGATCCCATTTTTGAGCTTTTGCATACATATTTGATAGCATCACATAAGTACTAGGACTTAGGGAGTGTAAGTTTAGTAGCTTTTTTGCAACTTTTTCCCCTAATTCAAAATCTTGGTGAATTTTACAAGCATTAAGGAGACTGTACCATAACACTTCATTTGCTTCCATTGGCATGTTGTTTATGAGGTCAAATGCTTCTTTGACTTTTCCCGCTTTACCCATTAGATCCACCAAACAACCGTAGTGTTGAATTGTAGGCTCAATTTTGTGGTCGACTTTCATTTTGTTGAAAAAGTCAAGACCTTTCTCAACAAGGCCTTCATGGCTACAAGCAGTCAGTACACCTACGTAAACAACCTCATCTGGTTCGAACCCTTTTTCAACCATTTCTGAAAATACCCTTAAAGCTTCATTGCCATATCCGTTCATTGCCAACCCTGAAATCATGGCACTGTAAGTCCATTGGTTCTTTACCTTCATTCTTTCGAAGATGGTCAACCCTTTGACTAAAGATCCACATTTTAGGTACATGTCTAGTAAAGAAGTCTCGACAATCACATTTAATCCACTTAAGTTCTTTATCAAAAACCCATGTGCAGACCTCCCCAAATCTAACGCACCCAAATTAGTACATGAAGATAGAACACTAACCAACACGCTCTCTTCAGCTTTCCAACATCTTTGATTAGTCAACTCTTGAAATAAATTAAGGCATTCACTCCACATTTCTTTACTTGCATGAGCCGCGATAACTGCACTCCAGGTAGCTAAACTTCTGTCATAGTCATCCATTTGTTTAAAAACTGAACAAGATTGTGTTATCTCACCACACTTCCCATACATATTTATCAAACTGTTTCTCACAAACACATCATCTTCGAGACCATTCTTGTAAACATGCCCATGAAACTGCATCCCTTCTTTAAGCCCGCGTAAACAAGCACACCCTTTGAGAAGTGAAGGGTAAGTAAACTTATCTGGCTTAATTCCCATTTCAAGCATTTGATCATATAACACAATAGCTTCATCTACATTCATTTCCCTAACATACCCTCTAATCATAGTATTAAACTCGAACGAATTTGGATATTCAATTTGCTCGAAAACCGAGTTGGCATAGTCCATGCTGCCCCAGTTGGATAAAGCACAAGTCGAGACAAGATTGCTAGTGCAAAATGAGCTGCAATTCAGACCCAGTTTCAGGATTAGACAATGGGATTGCTTTAAGTCTTCCATGTTTTTGCATCTTTTCAAAAGGGAAATGCATTCTTGTTCTCTTGAAGCGAAATCATTCACTTTTTTGTGATGGTGATCTTCTTGTGGTTGTGGTAAGAATAGATTGTGATGGACTGATGTCCCAGCCATATTGTCAAGTATGCACCATTAATAGTATTTGTTCTTTTTTGTGTGGGGGAGTAAAGAGAGCTTTGGTTAATGATGATAAGTTTTTATTATTTGTGAAATGGTTTTTATTTTTATTTTCTTGAGGGAAGGAGGGAATCTGATCCATGAGAGGAAGTTTATGGGACATTATCATGTAAGATAATGAATAGGATAATGCATTTGAATGTGGGGTCCACATGATAATAGAGCTCCATACTTTGTTTCTGTACTGAACGCTACTACACAACTTCAGTAACAGAACATGAAGGGCTGCTGATAATTTTGTTTCTTTAAAATGAAATAAGCTAAAATCTACCATCGGTTTCGCCTCTTCTTTACCATGTCACTTGCTTTGCTAGATGCCACTATGGCAAACCCGACACTACTAGGTAAACATTCATATTAAAGGTAGCAAATTGGGCGGCTTAGGTAACACATCAAAACGCAAAACTTCCTGTGCCGGTCATTAGGTTGGTTTCTGGTTGGGCAATCCAGCAAAATCGTTTTCTATCCTTTTTTGCGAATATCACAATTAAACAAGGGAAAATGACAGAGATGCCCAATTTCAAAAAACAACATAAAGGATTTACTCACAATTATATTCTTGGTTACTAAAGATGTTCTCTTTACAAATTTACTTGTTTCGTTACTAAAGTAAAACCGAGATCACCTAGAGGTAGCAAAATGGCATGGCCAAACAACTTCATGGGCAGTCTACCTACTCTATGGTGGGTATGATCTGTCTCACTTCACCTCCCCCATACCTCTCGAGACGGGATTGAGTATTGTTGTTGTTGATGTTTTGTGATTGTAGACCATCCATTGTATACATTGGAATGACATTTGAACTCTGAAACTTAACGGCATTGCCTACAAAATCTAACATTATCGGTGAATGACTTTCATGATACGTAGCATCATCATCCGAGAAGGTTTCATATGGTAAGTTGTACAATCAATACAATAACCATAGACGAAATTTGACAAGTTTAACTCGAGGGGCCAAATTGTAACGTATTTATTTTTAAGGGGGTCAATTCACATTTTCATTTAACATTCGTACTAATAATGCCTACCACTAGAAAGTGTAAGAGTTAAAATGTCTTTGTGACTAAAATATTTGGAGAAACCACGACCCCATGGGTCCCACTAAGTCCGTCACGATAATAACTATATTTTTATACACATTATTGTATTGAACAATTAAGAATAAGAACAATGAATAAGATCGTCGGAGACCTGTGTTTCATTATACCTTGTAAATATGAGTTTCACACATGCACTTATTTCTGAGCACTCTCACCGCACACACTTGCCGGAGGTTTTTCTGAAAGCAGTCACCTTACTCCCAACTGTATCTTGGGATAGGGGTAGGATCTGTCGACATTCTATCTCCCTTAGGCTGGCCCCAATAATGGTTGACGATCGACATAGTTGATCGATCACCTATCGATCGCCTTACTGTGGTTGTATCGATCGAGTGACTTTAGATACCATCTTGGTCGAGTTGAGGATCGAAATACATTTCAACTTTTTCATAATATATCCGTTAAAACATGCAACGGTTTAAAAAAAAAAATTAATCATGGTCGCCCTTACTGGGGCATCCAATCGCGAAGGTCATTGAGAGAGAAAGGCGGCGTGTCGGTGAAAATGAAGAAATTGAATCACTTCTTGAACCAATTTATACTCCGCCCCGGCGGGATTGGGATGTTGTTGTATAGAAGAAAAAACTGAATTTACGGGACAAGAAGTATATATTTCACGTTTTATTCAACTTTCAGGGCATGATAGTGGCGTTTAAAGCTTGGATTTCAAATTCATAATAATTTTCAGGATATTACCATGGTAGGTCTTGAATTTCAGCAATTCACACATAGTTTCGGGTGATGAACTTAAATATTATATAATTATTTTTTCCACTGGAAGAAGCGTGAGAAGGCCTCCGAGCTATGTAAAAGCTTCTTATCAGGTCACTCAGTTAAGAACACACATAAAGATTGGCCATCCAAGTATTTGATCTAGTTCGTCACATATAATCGTTAAAACGCCAACATGACAAATCTACATCATTCTGGTGGTCAAAGCATAATATGCAAAGTTAATATACACGTTTGATGGGCAAAACTTAAAGCCTATAACATCGAAGAAACAAGATGAGGAGGGCCGGCGACAATGATGCATTGCAGGGTGTGGGCAAGGGCGGAGGACAACAACATGTTAAGGTAGGGTGGCAATGGCGTAAAGGTTAAGAGGGACTAATTTCACTTGCAAATGATATACGAAAAAGTAATACTACGTAATACTTATTGCATTACTTCCATATTTCCATGCTTAACCTCCGCCATATAATCAGTATACAAGTGTAAATGTGTAACACAGTTACACTTTAGTCTGTGTTGAACCTGTTTAGTGTTTAAATACATCCTCATATACAAATCCCAGGAACCTCTGATTTTTTCATCAATTCTATTTCCACAACGCAGCCTAAGATTTTATAGGGTTTTGCGACACCAAATACAAACAAATAATATGCTTTTGCGGAAGAAAATTGTATATCTATACATAACCGTAATAATCTAAACGTTTTCATTAGTGGGCATCGAGGAAATTACCATGCCAGAATAACAGTTGACAAAGTCACAAGATACCAACGAGATATCAAACTGTACTAATTTTGATCACAGCATTTACAAAGACTTTTTGAAGCAATGTGGATCTTTGATCCCATGTTCCTGTATGTATTTTCATCGTCCATCAGAAACTATTGATTATCCATAACTAATTACCATATAGAACATGATTCGTATATCTCAAAGTCAGTAACACGTGGGAACAGCTAAAGCTATTATGAAAGAAAAGATCATTGCTCTAATAACATCAATATGAATCGGCAAAACATAATAAACGTTTCATAAAGCTCTTCTCATTCCCCCATATTACTATCTATTATCCAACAACACCACTCAAAAGCTTGCTACTATAGCCACACTAGGAACAAAATCACAATTTCACATATAGAGAGAAACAAAGAATACAAAACCACTTTCATAATATTAGCAAAAAGTCGAGATAACTCACTTCAAGCACTGAACGACAACGCCAAAATTTGTGTAGGGTCCAATGGCACCAGGCGAGCCACAATATGCTTCAAATATTGCGTTCCTTGTGTATTAAGCTCATACTGCTGTCTGTCGTCCTTTGTATGAACGTATTCATTTCCTAGTATAACGACAAACTACCAAAATCCGATAATCCTACCATATCCAATCATTTCAAAGCAGCATTTCTACGAGAACCACGAGTTGGCTTCTTCGAGTAACAAGAATTCCACTCACCACCATCTTGAGCATAATAATCCATCGGATAATCAACACCGCCGTCATTTCCACCACAACAAGTCTCACTCTTCCCACAACATTCCACACCCTCACCACAATTCGACCCCGAATCATCCTTAACAACAACAACCTCTTTCTTCTCCTTCTCCCACCACCCCGGCAAATCCCCTAAAGCAATCTCCGCCTCAAATGTAGTCAACAACGGCTTAACAAACGCATCACCCCAATCAATCGACAGCCTAGGACACGCAATTTGAATCCAAGCATCAACCGAATCACCAAACAACCCAATCCTAGTAGGAGACAACTCCGACATCAAAACAATCGTCCACGTCATCCCTTTCTCCTCCATCTTCTTAGCCAACCTATCCAATATCCTCGGATTCCCTTGCCTCCCTAACGTCCCTAAAACAATCCCCCAATTCTTCGCCTCTCTACTCTTCAAAATCGCATTCTTCCTACACTCCTTCATTCCCTTATGATCATACTCCTCCAAAAACAACGTCCCTATATACGGGTCATATCTAAACGCCTTAATTCCAGGATTCGCTATCATAAACGCCTCTAAATGAAACCTTCCGTCCGCTACAAATATCAAAACTAAATCACGATCACTCTCAACACGAATACTCGGCGCGGTACATCCCAAAACCTCCCCAGCCGATAACGGCTTCGACTGAGGCACCAAAACCTTAAACCCTAGCTTCTCAAGCTCCGGTTTAGCCGCGCGAATCGCCGTCCCAAACTGAATAGTACCTGCAATCACTAAATTCTCAAATTTAACCACATCAAAATTTACTTTCACCGTTTCGATCAACCGATTTACGTCGATTTTAATATCGACAAAAACATACAAACAAGGCACCACAGTATTATCCACAGGCACCAAACAGCTATGTCCGTAATGAATCAGCAAGTCCGCGTGAAGCGCACGCGCCGCGAGGTCGTCCACGCAGCACGCGCCGTAGGTGACGTCACCTAATACAAAACATTCCGTGGCGTCAGTGAAGGTGGTGATGATGTCAGAGATGATGAGCGAGTACATGAGGAGGCCTTCGGGGAACTGGAGGGCGACGCGCTTGGCGCGCGTGGACTGCACGCGCCAGATGGATTTGTGGATTTCGAAGGAGTAGTTTGGGGGGAGGAGGGAGATGGCGGTGTTTAGGGCTGGGTTGGAGGTGATGGAGGATGGGATTTGGTTTTTGATGAAGCGTTTGGGCTGACGTGGCGGTGGTTGTTGTGGTGGTGTGGTGGTGGTTATGGTGGTTTGCGGTGGTGGCTCCATTTTCTGTCGATGTTGTGGTGGTTTTTGAGGGTTTATGGGGAGAAAGATTGTTTTGTGTTTGATATTTGAGAAAGGTTTCATGATACAAGGGTAAAATAGTCCATTTCAAAAGTTTTTCATCTTTGCTTGGAGTAAGTGGATACCGGGCTGTTTTACCGATGTTTTAAAACGGATTTTGTTTGGCCGGTCCAGTCATCGGATTCGGCCAACAAAGTCAAACCGGTTTAAAAAATAAAAACAATAATTCTCCTTAGCATACATCTTTAAAACCCATAAAATTCAATAATAAACATATAGAGAGCCTCAAAATCCATATCAAATGGTTACCAAACAAAGAATCCAATCTTAAACACATTCAAAAATTTTAATTAGACAAAATTAAAACTTTAACTTTGATTTGGTAATAAAGTTTGTCTGTTCGAGATGATTGTCACAAAAGCAAATTGGTTTGTTAATTATTATAATTTCAGTAAACTTTACCGGTCCCCCCACTCCACTCACAACCTTCCAAACTAACCACAGTAAAGTTAATATATATACGAATAGTAAAAATCCAAACCTCACCCACAACCCTGCCTCAACACCATCTTCTTCATAACTTTTGTTCTTGCCACTATCTTCATCAAAGCAGTCACCATCACAAAAAACACAAAAAACTAAAACCCGGCTTGCATTTATCAACCGGTTCGACCCGGGTTGGCAAAACCCGACGGTTCAATCCGGGTTTTAAATCATCAAAAAACCGGCCAACAACGGCCCGGCAAAAACACCGATCACCGGTTCAACTGGCCGTGTCGAACCGGTTTTTAAAACACTGGTTTTACCATTAAATTATGTTAATATTAATTTAGAGTTAATTGCATTTTTGGTCTTTGTGGTATAGCTAAATTACAGATTTGGTCCCTAAAACTTTAAAAGTGCACTGCACGTCCTCATTTTGAAGTTTCCGTTGCATTTTTGGTTCCCTTGGCCCGGACGACGTTAAAGTTTCAAGGACCAAATCTGCAATTTGGTCATACCACAGGGACCAAGTATGCAATTTGGCGATACCACATCTTAATAGTCAGTCATATTTTTAGGTCTCATATTTCGTTCATCAATTATGAGTATTTGAAAGCTTAGTAAGTTTAATCTTGTGAACTACATTATTTACTTGAATTGTTAACTTTGCTTAAAGTAAATAAGTGTATAAGCTGTCAAATAAGCTTACACAAACACCCTTTTACATTTCGCATCTTATCAAACTCCGACTTTACTTTAGGGGTGTATTCAACAAATGAAAGTAGAGCTCATTTTGCATCTTATGGGTTTTCAACAAACAAAACTGAAGGCTTATATCGTAAGCTGGAATTTGATGATTTTGTTTTCATAAATATGTTTGAGGAATTAGCTGAAACTAAAGCTTATTATTTTTAAACAACATAAAATAACATTATGTGGCAGTATCATGTTAGTGACAACAGAGTGACTCACTCCTTCACAATCACAACTAGTACAATACCCGTGCGTTGCCCGGCTATAACGATTCAATAATTTAAAAAAAAGAAAATTTATAAACTTGTTGTGAGTATATTTTATATATTAAAAAAAAAACTAAAACACACACACATGAATCGAAGTATCTTAAAGTGAAAAATCATTATTATTTAATGATAAAGAATACATGAATTATAGATTAAGATGCGTACATAAGTACTTTAACACATGCTAATGTAACTCATATATAAACAATACATGAAGTATAGTATAACTGATATATAAGCAATACATGAATGAATTCTATGTAACTGATATAACTTCTATAACACATTATACTAACAATACATGAATTCTACTATAAATGCATAACTAATAGAGTAGTTTATTCTTTATCGAACTTTATCAAAGAAAACCTTTATCACCCCAACCGAATCAACTCACTAAAATTTGTTGTGCAACTTTGGTACTGATATATTACTCTCACAAAACAAAAGCCCACTTCAAGCTTGATCTCTATACACACATATACATTCATGTCCCAACCGAATCAACTCACTTTGGTACTGATATATTACTCTCACAAAAGAAAGGCCCACTTCAAGCTTGCTCTCTATACACACATGTACATTCATGTTTGCATATATACATGCATCTATAGATCAATGGATGTATGTATAAATAAAAAATGTATGTCCATGCATATGGATGACACCATTCTCTAAACATGTCAGCTATTAATATATACATGCACTTTAATCTCCTCACCGTTATGGATTTGTGGAATCTAACATAGAGCTGATAAGAAAATGCCATCTATATTGGTTTATTGCATAAACAAAGACACACCGTGTGTATTAACATTTCACATATTGAACACAGTTCAAATGTGCCAAGGTAAGAGAAACTATCAAGTTAATCAGTAACATTCAGTAACATCCATCTCACAATCTGATCTAGCCATAAAGTCTATTTTCTTCCTCTTAATATTGGACATGTACAAAAGATCATCTAAAGTATCGGCATCCCCATCGAAAATGCTCTCATCGCCCGAGCTTTCAATTTCAATAACATTGTTCCATTTCCATGTCACCAAGTTTTCTTCCTTTTTCCTTTTCTTAGATTCGCGAATCACCTCATGAACCAACGGTTGGGTATCAAGTTCCGCATTGTTGTCATGCTGTTGTTTAAAGACAGAAAACAACATTACACCTTCATATGAATAAATAGTAATCTCAAACAAAACGAAAGTGTAGGAAGGAGTGTTACATCATGAACATGAAGATCGCCATTATCGTTCCCGGCTTGCTGATCAAAGAAAGAAGAAAATGCCACGTACTGATAAAAAAAATTACACGAGATGTTGTTACATAACTTTATCATGGTTTCTTCATTTATAGTCATTTAAGCAATGCCGAATTCGTACTTTGTTGCTACCATAGTTGAGACATTATTTGATTTGCTAATCTTTATAAATGAAATAATCAAATGTTAAAGTTAATACTTCGAATGAGGAATTAGATCTATAATGGATGAAAAAGATGCATTTGATTCATACCTACATTTTGGATGAGTAAAAGAGTCTTTATTGTTGTTATGATATGAATTGTGATATTATCTATATATAAGACCAATTCAGGCGCCAATATTATGATATTCAAAAGTTGAATTTAAGAAGATAAGGCCTAAAGTATAGATAAGTATGTTTTCTTGTTTGCAGATACATAACTTTATGCATATAATAAGGATGTGATAAGGACGTGAATAGTTTTGTTCAAAAGAAATATACACTTATCCTACTATATTTTATTTGCACATGTCATTTAATACACAGATATTGGCTCTAGTTTGTTGCTGATGATAATTAAGGATTTACGACGGTCAAGATTGAAAGACTATTTGATCCAACGAATGACATTCTTGTAAAAAATATGCTTCGGCAGCAATAGAATAGTAATAAACTATTGCTACGTCGATTTAGGCATAATATAAGTCACTATTTTTAGCATTCTAATCATTTTCCTTAAATTAAATTCACATAGTATGTCCAAACTTTTACATGTTAATCAATAATAGTTTAAAAATATCTAAGTAACTTGACTATTAGAAAGTTTCAATTATTTCTAAAAGCTCATTTTCATTGGCTTAAGCTTTAGCTTTTTAATAACTTTTACTTATAAGCTTGTCCCCAAAGACACATATGCTATGTCATTTCGTATCAATGCTGATTAGACCGATTATCATTTCTTTCTTTGATTATTAACTCTGTATGGGCGGCTTGATTATGCGTTGCATAGCTCTAATCGGGCTCTATTTATGAGCAATACGAGCATACATGAAAGGATTTGGCCATAACGAGGCTTAGGCAGAGACAATGTTTATAAAAGACAGGAGCACACTTCATATGTCAATGGATTCTTGAACCCAAATCGAGATGAAAAAACATCTCGAATTCCCGTTCGTTTCATTTTATCTTTTTGCTTCTAATGAATCTAGTAAAACCTATACGTGTAAGGTATTATGAACCACTAAAGTCTATTGTTCTTATTCACTGTTCTAATTCTGCATTGTCAAATTGATCTTATTAATTATGATACGCCCTTTCAAGTGACTAAAGATTCGCCTTTTCAATGTAGTTTTCTGGGAATGTAACAAGTCCGTCCCATAGATGAAAGTATGAAGCCACCACGGAATCTCCATACAGTCATTTGGTTTCATACATGTCATTGACAATATGTAAGAACAAATCAGTAGTGCAGGCTTAATAACGAGAAAGATTGCATACTTTTGAAACATATTGTGGTTAACCCGATCTGCTAAAGGCAGCCATAATCCTGCAATTTTAGATCAGTGCCTGAAGTGAACTCTCATAACTTTCTTCCAGTTTTATGAGGGTGGTTCGCATTGTTTTGTTCGTACATATGTGATTTATTTGATCCTTTTAATTTTGCTCCTTAATGTGGATTTAAACCTTTGGATATCGTTGTTGGATAGTAATATTGGGAACGATAAGAGCTTTTTTAAACCTCTTTTCTGTTATGTCGTTTTGTATCAACGCTTTCTGTAAACTCTTTATGAGCTTCTTGGTCATGTGTCATAGCTTTTATCGTGATCGGTTGTATATCTTACTAATTCTCCTATGACCTTTTTGATTGTAAGTAAAATACTTTTTAGGATGTTACTACTTCTGATAAAAGAACTATATGTGCCAATGCAAACTCAAGAGCCTAGACTGAACATGGTACTAGGCGTACACCAAACAACTGAGAAAACGTATCAGATGTTGCACAAGGAAAGCCTAATAATAAGTACCTCAACTGTTTATGTTTCCAACTATCCTGTCCAATTGGAAAAAAGAATTGCAGATGCAATGTTAAATGATCTGATATCATCAGCCAATATAACCAAACAAATTTGAAGTTAAAAGCACCTTAGAGTTGAGCTAAATCGAAAACATAAACTACTCGAACCTTAGATGCGTTGTTGTAAATTGTAATCACCAAACACTTTGAGGTAAATAGTTGGTGTTACTCGAGAACCCCAAAAAAAAAAAAAAATGGGTTATAAGATCCTCCGAAGTGGGAAGCCTTAACCGGATGTGTATGGTAACAGGTAAGCTCGAAAGCTGTTCCCGTCCCTGTCAGGGGAGATGCCAACCATCTCTCCTTCTTACGAACACATTGTACAAGGCTCCACACAGCTTATATAAACTTGTCTTTGTTTTGCTTTTCATCCGATGTGGGATGGAATCTTCTTTATAATTTATAGCTATATATATATAATATTCTTTTTATAGTATATTTGTTTCGTAGCTATGACTTTTATGTCCCGAAACTAAATCCAATAACATTTAACATCTCATTTTAGTGCTATTTGTTAAGGGTGAACATGACTTCATTTGGTATTCAGTTTTTGAAAGTTACAAATTAATCAGTTTTGGTTATTTTTGGTTTAGTTTTTAGTCGTTTAACGAGTACTAACTGCTATTTTCACGTTTAGTTTTTGATTAAATTTTTTCCTAATATTTAGTTTAAAAACAGAATGTGATTTAAGAATCATTCTTTATAAATGTAAGAAGTTCTGACCGTTTAGGAACATATGTGTTTATTTTCAAAGTGCTTGATGATTTGTATATTGTAATCATGTAAATAAGTAATAATGCAAGGTATGTGTGCCAAATGCCAATTAGTGTTAGGTCCGGTAGATAGGGGCGTAATCGAGCCGAGTTGGACTGAGCATTGTCAAGCTCGAGCCAAAACTCGGACTAGAAGTTCGACTCCAACTAGATTGAGCTTAATTTCAAGCTCGATCTTGAGTCGCCTTGTAAATCTCGAGTTTGAATGAGACTGCCTCTAAAGCTCGAGCTCGACATATTTAGCTCGACTTGACAGGATTTGTATACATGGCTCTTGGCTCGTCAAGTTCTAGATATTCTAATCGTGAAAGGTGGTACAATTGGAGGTGATCTCGCTTAATGTTTTGAACAATCACATCGCCCTATTCGTTTATCATCAACCATATCTAACAGACAGAATAATGTACACAGTAACAGAGTTGATCTCGCTTAAACCTGAAGAAAAGCCTCTGGAAACCAACACCTTTCTTTGTTGAAACACAAAGTCACATCCCATGGTAAAACAAGATTTCCAGGAAAACTTTAAACTTATTACAACTATAAACCCATTGAACAAGTACAAAGCAAAAACGCTGATGTGTTCAAAACAATATCTGTGATTATGTAAATTCACTATGTTTTAATTCTAACCATGAAATTGCAAGAACAAATCAAAAAGTCAACGTTACGAGTTCGCCCAGATAAACCCGACACAAAATACTCTTTAACGATGCTGTAACAAGCTATCCTTCGGGCTTTCAAGAAAGTGTTACAAAATAAGAACATGCATAGAGTAAATTAACTTAGGCTGCAACTAAATCAGGTGTTTCTGCTTCAACCGATACCAATGCAGTGTGTACCTTCCGACCCAGTTGTCCAATCGATCACGTAAAGATTTGATTTGACTTATCCCCAAAACTCTTGGTTGCACCCACGAAGCGTGAACGGTTCCATCTACTTGATCAATTATTCCTTCAATAAGATGCACCTGCAATATCACTCCGAGATCAATTTATGCCTCATAGAAACCCAATCATATATAACATTTTAAGACTAGGATAGTAGGATGTACAAACAAAACTTATATGAATGTGTCTGCATGCGTATTCCATTGATTAAGAACAAATACACTTACAGATAAACTCTTCATGAGAAGGTATTCCACATCTTCAACTGTAAGTTTTGTCCGTTCGGCAATGATACTCAATGGAATGGTCCTGTCTTCTGCTGCTCGACTGCAAGCATAAGAAAGTATTAGAAACAACTCCTGCAGCCACATCTATATCTTCTGATATACAATTAAAAAAATTAACTGCAGAAAAGTTAGAAACCTGAAGATAATTTCCATCAAACAGAGAATGTTGATCTTTTCCAAAAGCTTCTTCTCATTCGCCACCAAAGCAGGCTGAGCGTTAAGTGAAGCTGCATGAACGTGGCATAGTTCTTGATAGCGAATAAGATCTCCGGAGTTGAATGCTTCAAGAATATAGTAGAGCCACTCAACCTTTGTCCCTAGCAAACTTTTTAGCTGCACAATTTCAAATATAGCATACAATGTTAGTAATATCCTTTTCATTTTTATGTTTTATGTCATCAGTAAGATTTGTTCACTCATCACTGTAATTAAAATGAACGCGATAAATTTTTTTAGCTAGTAAAGAAATTTGTTTCCGAAACAATTCTGGTATTCTTAACAATTTGATTAATTTATAGAATATTCTTCGAAAGTTTTAGGTGCGCGACTTTGTATTACAAGCATCTAGGTCTTCAATTGTGCATTGCACTTCAGCACTCGTAGAAATAATTAATCAAAGATCTTTAACTATGTTTTGGCAAATATGCAATTATGATTTTTGGATAAATATATACTTCGAAGGCTTGAGCAACTTCTATGTAAAGCCCGTTTTAGAGGAAGAAGTACATATTCCAAAACTGATATTCTAAAGAAAACAATTGTTGGGCTGATAGTTCACCCTACATAGGATTATTTTGGATTTCTTTATTAGCATACACCATTATTACATTCACCTGCTAGTATTTATGCACGTGTTGATCAATTCTAAGCTACTGAATCGAAACTTACTATTATGGATGTATACTATACAGCTAGACCTTGTACATATATATATGACCAACATATGTGTGTCTAAATGTGACTGAGTGTATATACAAGAACAGATACATATTTTTAACCTAGAGGCTAGCTCATGTCCTAATCGCATGTGCGTTATTTAAACACATCTAAAATCTCATGTGCACTTTTTACATAGCATTTTTACAAGCTTTAAGACGTGGTAGCATACAGGGACTATTGATATGATAAATACTGTTTTGAGATAAACGTAAAAAGTTTCATGCGGTAGGGCACAGAACAATATCATGTCAGGTAATGAGATATACTTACTATTGGATGTGCAAGAAGTTCTCCAAAGTTGTAAATGTTTTCTCCAAGCAAAGCAGATAGAGATAGATCAAATGCAAGATCCTGCAAAGTGCAACACAACCCATAAGACAGTAACATACAGAAATTCAAAACATTCACTAGTAGATGACAAAGTTATAACATACCAGCTTAAAGGAATCTGAGAGAGACTCCACAGAAGTGTAGGCTAAATAGAGTAGAGAGTTCTTGTAAAACTCAGCAAACTCCTGGCGAGATTTATGGTACTGAGATGATACCCAATAATAGATAGCATACGGACGGGTCAATGTCAGTCATGCTATCAAGCGTACTCTTCCATCATCAATAAGATTCTTGCACTCCTTCTGGTTACCTTTCTCAAGATTAAAGATGGCTATTTGCATCTTAATATAAAGGATTGGCTCCTCTATACGCATTTCTTTTGTAGCTCGGAGCTTTTCAATCACTCCTTCAAGATAGCTGATTGCAGCTTCTTTTTCTGCATACTGTCGAGAGACTATAACAGCAAAATGTGCAAGCTTGAGAAGGTTGATTTTGGTCTCGAAATCGGTGATGAAATTATGATATAGTTGTATGAGAGCATCACCCGCCTGTAAATTCGAACAAGAAAAGGCACTACATAAGCATAAAGGCGATAGAACTATAAAAGATAACGTCTTTGTATGTTTTAAGAACATGAAATTAACCTGAAAAAACTATAATTTATTATGATCGATTACCATAACACATGACGTCATCAAAGAGAAGAAAAAAAGAGAAGTATCACTTATGGAACTTTAGCAGATCATGAACTCAAGAAGACAAAGATTGTACACATGACTAACATTGAAGTACTATTTTTTGAAGATGAGGGACAGGACTAAACTTTCGTTATCATCGCAGTTACGTCATGCAGCAAAACTACAAATGTATGCCGACATTAAAGACATTACATCCGTTACTAAATATTAAGTCTAAGATAATAGTTGTTAGGGTATAGTAATAAGTTTCAGAAGGCTCAAATATAAACTGTCTCTCTGCAACAGTGAGAAAGAAGTCTCCAAAGTCCAAACTGTAGGATTTGGAGACTTTTGTTACAGGAAATATCTAACAAAAATAAGATAAGCGCTCTATTCTTACAGAAGGAACGACAAGTATTTGGGGTCAGACATCACATTTGACTTTTCGGACGTAAAAGGACATAACCTTGTGGGTGCTATCACTCATGCCTGACCCCTATACAGATGGTGTGTGTGGGGTTCAACAGGGACCCCTACACGTTAAGTGTAGCATTGACCATATCACCAAATTATAGATCACAAATACAAGAAACTATGAGGGCACTTATGGTCTTCTTTTGAATGATAAAGAGAATTTTAGAAACTTAGGCTAAAAAGTAGAACACACAAGTAAGAAGGTAAAAAGCACAACATATCCTCTGACGATTATGATGATGAATTGTTGTGGCTAAATCAAATAAACAATCGATATCCTCCATCACTATAATGAACTTACTAATGTCTTTACTAGTTGCTTCCTTAAATGCATGCTATTTTTCACTAAAGTAAATTCAAGATCGTAAATACCAGTCATAAAGTTAGCCACTTAGCCATAGGTCATAAACTCATAATCATACTCAACTTTCCAGGGCCTCGTAAAGAAGATAACCCTGCCTCCAAGACCAATCTTCATCTTCTTATAACAGTCTTTAAGCTTACTAAACATTATCAAATTATCTTTTGTTTTCTTTTTCATGTCCATTGCAAGTATATTAAAGTAGACCGGTGCTCAAATATAATATATCAATATGGCTCCCTATCGTCCTCTGGTAGCCTTACCACTTTTCTCTCTTGCTAAAATATAGCTTACCTTGCCTTGATTTACCCTCTCTAATCTTTTCCTCATCAAGCACGTGCAGGAAGTATATTTTGGTTATGACATAGTGCGGAGCTTGTAGTACCTCTTTCAAAGTACTACCCAAATGAATAAAAGCACGTAAACTCAATTGTATAAGGAAAGCCGTAATATCACAACAAAACATTACTCGCAACATACACTCAATAAGAACTAAAAGCATACACTAGTATGCTTACAAGAGAACATGGTAGAGTCATAGTGTCACACTATACTACTAGAGTACCCATCTACGTTCAATACACTTGCAATGGATACGAAATAGACATATATTCTTAGTAGGTTCTAAAAGAAGGTGCGAGGCACGAAATAGACCTAGGCGTCGGCTCTAGGTGTGGAAAGACGCGACAAGATGCAAACTGCAGTGTGGCGCATTTTTGAGGCGTTTTTAAGGAAGCTAGTTACAAAGGTTCTAAAAGGCGCGCCATGACGCCGCTATTATGAAATAGACCTAGTAGTCAGCTGAAAGGTGCGAGGCGTGGCGCCTTTTAAGGCGTTTCTAAGTAATCTAGTTACAATGTTGTGCAAACCACATACATGGCCCAGGTAATTGATATAAATATATAAATCTATAAATATTTCGTGCCGCTTTAAGTCACGCCTTAAAAAACGCTATATATAACACGTGTACAGACAATTCATAAAACACTAAAAACCCAAACAATTAGAATAAAAAAGTACCTGAAAAACAGTCAAGGCAACGAATTGTTCGAGTTTGAGAGTGAGTTGATGCCATAGTTTCCTTTGGTACAAGTCAGCAAGCGTGTTGTACCACTCCGATAGCTCGGGGTGAGTGTTGCGTAGGGAGTCTAGGTATTGTAATGCTGCCATTGGAGATTGATTTTGATTGTGAGTTTTTTTTTGGGGGTTTTGTTGAGCCCTAGTTTTCTTGTGCAGAAAGAAATAAGAGGGATGATGGATGGATGGGTTATTTATGTGTTTTTAAGCATGACCCGACCGTTTACTATAATTTATACTTTTTTTTTTTAATCCACTTCCAAAAGTATAGTCACCATTTCAATTTTGTGAGTAATTCATTTTCTGGTTTAGTACGTCTGTACGTGAAAGTAATATTTGATGTTTGAAAAGTGTAATGTGTTTTTTGTTTAGAGACAATAATTTTGAGACAAGATAGTATTTTGTTCGATGTTTTGAGGACCGAATCGAACATCAAACCGTTTTTTTTTTCGATTCTCATTTTGTGGTTTTCCCTGTTGCATCAGAAAAATCGTCGAATCAATTTCTGTCTGGTTCACTGGATAAACTGGCCGGTTAAGTTCGGTTTTCAAAACATAAATTTTGTTTTTAGTTTGTTTTTATTTTATTTTTATTTTATGTTTTTCGACCTTTTTGCCGATTTAATCATGTTGTTTGAACTTACTGTCACACTTAAGCAGGGTAAAAGGTATGTTCGGTAAAACTAATAATAGTTGTAACCAGTAGCATTAAATAATAGTAGCTTTGAGAAAAGTTCATTATAGAACCAATATTCTTATGTAACCGTCAACCAATCATAGTCACTAATTTCTTTTATTAAAAATATATTCACCCTTTTTTGAAAATTAAATATCTCACATGACCGTTAATCGTTACGTCAAAAAATTATACCATCTCGACGAGAATTAAATTATCTTTCTATAGATATGCATTGTTATATACTTTCGACGAACTTTTTTTTTAAAAATTTCGTCAGAAAAATCAGCGTGTGATTTGTAAAATCACGTGTGATTTGTAAGAATCACATGTGATTTCTTAAAATCATATGTGATTTGATTTTACGAATCATGTGATTTTAAAATCACATGTGATTTTACAAATCACGTGTGATTTTACAAATCACGTGTGATTTTTCTGACGACTTTAAAAAAAGTTGCGTCGAAAGTATATAACAATCATATCTATGAAAGATAATTTAATTCTCATCAATAATGTATTTTTATACGAAGATTTGGTTTGCGAAGATATGTTGTTTTAAAAAATGTGAAAATAAAAAAATGGAATAATGTGATTGGTTAATTGGTTCATTATTAATTTGAGTTTCATGGATCTCACTCGTGTTTTTAAATGTGTTTGATAATGTATATATATAATTAAATTATAGAGGTGAGATCGATAAAACACATTTAATCTAAATAATAAATCGTAAGATCTCAACAATTCGTTTCTTTTCATCCGATGGATAAGATGAAGAAAAATTATGAAAAAATGGTAGAAATATAATTTTATAAAACCCACTTTCCACCCTTTTTTAAAAATAACATATCTTTATGACGGTAAATCTTCAAGCTACAAAAATACACCATCGTGACGAGAAAAAAATCATCTTTCTATAGATATGCACTTTTATATCTTTCGTGACTTTTTATTCAAATTTCCGTCAGAATAAATCACACGTGATCAGTAAAAAAATCGCGTATGATTTGTTATTTTAAAAATCACAAGTGATCCAAAAGAATCGCGTGTGATCAGCGAAGAATAACGTGTGATTTCTGAGTCGCGTTCGATCTTTAAAGTAATAAATCGGATGTGATCTTTAATTTCATATCAACTTATTCCTTTATTTTATAAAACGAATTCGCAAATCAGTGTGATTACATTATTTATTTTATTTTTGCTCTGTTATGAAAAATGTAAATTCGTGTAATTCAATTTTAATTTAAAAATGAGTAAATCACATATGATTCACTATCAAAAATAATTTAATGTAAAATCACGTGTGATTTGTGGTAAAATTACACAAAATAATACCTATTTCAAGAGTAAGAAATACGAGGAGATGATAGAGGTTGTTTCATCTTTGTCCTTAATGCATGTGCACAAAGCAACTGGTACTACTACACCTAAGGATTAAAATAAAACAAAAATAAACAAAAAGTATAAACTCACTATAATGCCGTTTTGTGTGCAACAATTCTAAGGGCCCGTTTGGTTTGAGCCATTTGGACAAAAGGTTTGGACTTAAGTAAAAAAAATTGTTTGTTTGCAATCCAAGGGGTTTGAAAATAGGCTTGAACCCCATAAATGAGGGGATAGACAATTCCAACCTTATATGCCTACTTTTGCAAAAAAGTTGTCTGACACCCCACTATCTCTCCATTTTATCTTTTTTTTCGTTATTTTATTTTTGATTCTCATCTTTTGATTCTTCTCATTAGCTGCTTTCATAAAAGTATGGCCCACATTATTTATCTTATATTATTACCAAAAAATTATACATTTTATAATATATTTTTTTCCTACTCAAATCTAATCCAAATCCAAATCCTAAACCCATCTACCAATAAGCGGACCTAAAAAACAAGAGCATTCATCGCAAACCACCATAATGCTATCAATAAAATAAACAAAAGTACTCCCCATCTGCCAAATTCGAAGAAAGAGCATCATCCAACTGTGGTCTTTTGAGGTTAACCAATGACTCTGCTTTAAAGGCGTAATAAATTATACCCATTCAAACACCATGTAAAATTATCAACTATCTATCATATTGCATCACCATTCTTCCCTTATAATCATTCACAAACAATAATCCAATCACCTAGTAACAACTTATGTGCATATTCTACTAACAAAAAACTTGATAACCATAACAAATTTCAATTAAATCAAATATTTAAAAAAAAAAACAAAAAAACATATCGGCGTTTAACATCACAAATTAGCATCCAAATTCCATTAAAACAATCATTAATACATCATTTAATCACATAATATATTCAAATTTAACCACAAAGAGTTTACAAAACATAAACCCTAACAATCACAATCTCTTTAAGCCCTATCTCCCCTAATCCTCCTGGCAAGCTGCATATCCTTGGGCATAATCACTTTTTTCGACTCGACGAGCTCACCGCAGATTGTTGGTTCTGATTTCGAACAGATTATTTAATAAAGATTTGGTTATTATTGGGTTTGAAAAGGCTTATATCTGATGAAGATGAATGGTTTTGGTAAGAGCGAGAAAGTGAGTGACAATGAATGATATTGAAGTAACATGTGTGAGAGTATCAATTAAATTTACAAACCTGCCCCTCTAACTAATTAAATGGGAAAGATTTAAAACAAATCTAGTCGTCAGATCAAACAAAGATCAATGTTAAATTATAACGTGTAGCATCAGAATTGCAATGCTTTATTTTTGTAGTGTTGGAAAAAGTAATGTTATAATTTTAATGTTTTTTTTCACTTATTGATGCTAAACAAGCTTTCCATTCAAAACGTCAAAGTTTAAACGCTAACCGTTTTAAAAATGCCTCGCCAAACACACATAAGGTTTTCCCTTTTCTGCGAGGGTTGGCGTGACAACTTCATAATTATTTGTATTTAGCGGGAATTGAAATATAAAGCTCTCACACTTTAATAATGATAGTTACAAACTTTGAAAATAAACAAAAAAAAAAAAATGCAGTTACACAAAAATGAAAATTTAACAAAATATGCTAAAAGCATCCACAATTCAAATAACTATTAGGGTATGTTTGGCAAAAGCGTAATTGTAAAATTGTAATTCAGAACTATAAAGTTCATAACATGAATTCTATTTGTATTATTTTTCAATAAAGCATTTGGTAAATTAGCTGTTAAATATACCTATAAGATGTAAAATGACACAAAAGGACAATTTATAATTGTAAATAAATGTTTGGAGGGTATATCAGTAATAAAGTGTTCTAAGTTCATTAACAAAGACATTTTCCTACTTAAATTATCTCATAAATTTAGGAGCAATCTAGTTTGGTTTAAATTTCGGCTAAACTTGAATCGAAACCCTTTTTTTGCTGTTACGAATTGCGTCTATATCATTTATTCAGTTTTCTAATCGTTATAATGTGTAAATGAACATTTTTGAAACAACAAAAAATAAAAAAGGTAAAGACTTATGTCAAGATGTTAAAGCAGCATGGTTTATTTAATTGGGCCTTATGCTAATGGGTTCTGTAAATGGTAGCCTGTTTCACTTATATTAAGCCCATTTAACTATCTCAGCAATAGCATCTTCAAGAACAAACGGAGTGTTTGGATTCCTGTTTTATATTAACCAGCACATAATTAACACTAGTATACAGGTATTCTTAATCCCTTGAAATCATCTTTCAACAGGTATCATTTCAACATGTATACATTAATTGCTAATATAATAAAGGGTGTGTTTGGATATCTGTTTATTACTAATGCCCACAACGTGTTTGTTAAAATGACATACTGACTTTTGCATTGTGATCATTACTAGTGTTCAAAAAGACTAACAGGGTGTCTGAATTAGCTTATTTTATGGGCTTATAAGCTTATTGAGATTTGGAAAAGCCAATTAAGCTCATGTTTTCCAGCTTATTATTAATATATTATGGACTTGAGCCATAGGCTCAAGTTGTAAGCACTTTATAAGCTGAAAAATGTGAGCTTTATCGGATTTTCCAAATCTCAAAAAGCTCATAAGCCCATAAAATAAGCTAATTCAGACACCCGTTAAAAACTAGTAGGGTGTCTGAATTAGCTTATTTTATGGGCTTATCAGCTTATTAAGATTTGGCAAAGCCAGTTAAGCTCACCTTTTTCAGCTTATTATTAATAGATTATGGACTTGAGCCATAGGCTCAAGTTGATAAGCACTTTATGAGCTGAAAAATGTGAGCTTTATCGGATTTTCCAAATCTCAATATGCTCATAAGCCCATAAAATAAGCTAATTCAAACACCGGTTAAAAACATACTTTCTTATGTTTTTCAGGTTGACAATGTTTGGTTTCATCAAAATATGTACTAATGATAGACGGCTACCGAAAGTTTTTAGGATGATTAGACATTGTCATTTCAACGCAGGCCGAAACATTGTGGCTGTGTTTTGGGACTTAGACAACAAGCCTCCGAAATCAGTGTCACCGTTTGACGCTGCTATTAGGCTTAGAAAAGCTGCTGAGTGCTTTGGGGATGTTAGGTTCAAGATAGCTTATGCTAATCAATGTTCGTTTGATTATGTTCCTCCTAAGATTAAGGAGCATAGGAGAGATAGGAAAAAGTTGGATCAGTTGGAAAATAAGGGTGTGGTTAAACCGGTTGATCCTTATATATGTCGTGTTTGTGGGAGGAAGTTTTATAATAATGAGAAGCTTATTAATCATTTTAAGCAAATTCACGAACGTGAACATATGAAACGAGTGAGTCAGATAGAGTCGGCTAGAGGTAGTCAAAGGGTGAAATTGGTAGGGAAATATTCGATGAAAATGGAAAAGTATAGTAACGCTGCAAGAGATATTTTGACTCCAAAAGTTGGCTATGGATTGGGAGATGAGTTGAAACGGGCCGGATACTGGGTTAGTACTGTTTCAAATAAACCACAGGCTGCTGACGTGGCGTTGAAAAACCATGTGGTGGATATGATGGATAAGCGACAAATGGACTGTTTGATACTTGTTTCAGATGATTCTGATTTTGTGGAGGTTCTGAAAGAAGCGAAATTAAGATGCTTGAAAACAGTGGTGGTTGGTGATTGTGATGAGGGGGCTCTTAAGAGGGTTTCTGATGCTTCATACTCTTGGCAGGAGGTTATTATGGGAAAGGCTAAAAAGGAAGCGGTATCGGTTGTGGGGAGGTGGAAAGATCGTGATATTCTGAAAAGGTTGGAGTGGACATATAATTATGAAAGGGAGAGGAAATTATATGGTTCATTTTCCGAGGATGATGATTCGGATGTTAGTAATTTTGTTAATAGGGAAGATGATGGTAATAAAATGGATGGAAGTCGTGCTTGGTGGAAACTTGAGTCAGATTCCGACGCAGCATCAGCATAACAATATACTGTTGTAACTTTCAAGGTCAGTATCTTTGATAAATGCAGGTTAACTACTTGTTTTTGCTGAGCATAACATTTTACCGGAAGTTATTGCTCTTAATTTTTGATGAACGTAACTTATTGTTCTCAATTATCAATGTCTTGCTTATCATTTTCGTGCCAACATATCTTTCTGATACCAAACAAGGACTATAGAGAAGTGCGTTAACATTTTTTAAATGCGTATCAGTAAAATAATTGCCTCTTTGATATGCAGGTACATGGATTAAGGTACAAAAATAGTCATGGTTATTGCGTGCACCGAATCCCTTTTTTTTTTTTTTTTTTTTTATAGTATCTATGTCTAAATGTGCTATAGCATATGAATGCTGGAGGTATATGTTTACATCAATTATTATGAGTATATTATTGGTTTGGTCAGCCTGCACACAGTGTGAGTTATATAGTTATACTGTACGAGTTTTAATTTCTTGTTCTTATTCATCTTCTATATTGGTCAGTAAGTGTTTTTTTGTAGTTTGTAACACGAACACACACTATCACATGGTAATGTTATGTACTGAATGTGATTTTCATGCACATTTTCAGGAGTTTCAGGGACTACTATCAATGTAGTCAACGACTGACTTCACTGTTTGGCCTGCAATCTCAGGCAGACCTAATCTCAGTGTCACCGGATTCAAGCTGACAAAGGGTAATAAATGGCCGTTCCAAGCTCCTGAGAACTGGTCAGGTACCTTCTGGGGTAGGAGTGTAGGACCAGTGTGGTTCCGGTGAATTGGAGTGCAGCGGAAGATCAGCAATCCCACCTGTTACACGTGCGAAGTTCATCATCGACTAAATTTTTGACTTGGAGTATTATTATGCCGGCCTCACTCAAGGCTATAATTTGCAGATGACTGTAGAGGCTACTGGCGGGTCGGGTCACTATATACTTGATTGTGCGAAGACAGCCTGCGTTGACGATTTGAGTAATCGGTGTCCGATGGAGCTGATGTTGGAGGGTGTAAGAGTGCATGCCAGAACTTTGCGCCTGGGTATTGTTGCAACGACACGTTCTCGACATGCCAACGGCACATGCAGAGTTTTTTGAATCGGCGTGCCCGAGATCCTATAGTTACGAGTTCCATAATGCTGATGATTTATTTGAGTACTATGGTGCCAATTACACCGTCAGATTTTGTCCTCCTGCATACGCATGTTCTACTATTAAACTCGACGGGCAACTTAACTCCCGTGACCAGCTTGTCTCTGTCCTTGGAAATTTCACGTTAGGGTTCTTTGATGAAGATGGTAATTACTTGGGAATCTGGTACACCAGGATGCTGAATTGGAAACTATGGTTAAGCGAATCCTAACAAGCCAATCATATCCACCTCGGTCAAACATGCTCTCTCCATCGACCCGAACACCAGAAACTTGATTATCACTGATCGAGGCGCAACCCTAATGAATATTAGCGACGTTGACGCTGGTCCAAACCTACACGTAGCTGCACCCTGGAAGAAATTGGTAATTTCTGGCTGATTAAAGATATTGACAAGACAGTTTTGTGGCAGAGTTTTGGTCACCCAACTAACGTGCTATTACCGGGCATGAAACTTGGTTCTAGTACGCCAACGGGGAGGAATTGGACCCTGACATCTTGGATGAGCAATGAAATACATGATTCGGGAGCTTTTACTTGTGGATGAACATAACAGTTTATAGGTTATTTCTAATGATACAGCCATACAGGCATGGGAGCTATGGCAACAAGGACATGCATTGGATTTACAGGATCCATCAGTTGGAAGTACTTGTGTGTTGTACAAGAAAATGCAATGGACAGACCGACAACTTCAGATATGATCTCTATGCTTCTCAATGACACCATACCCTTACCTACTCCAAACAAACCTGCATTCTTCCTTGGCAGACCCAAGTCAAAGTTAACTTTGGATGAAATTGAACCTAATGAGCGTGACTGTTATGGACGGCCGATTGGAAGTGAAGGTGGCCGTTTTTATACTATTTGCTTTCTCATTTTTGTGAACAAGTAAGAAACCTTGTATTTGGTTTCGTTGATCCTCATAATAGCGCAAGCTGTAGGAACATTTTAGTAATCATACATTCACACGACCAGTTGCCACTGTCTCCCGATTATGGATATGATGGAATAACACCATTTGAGCATTTCCTTTAACGTATTGGCGCATTGTTGGTTCATGTAATGGAATTTTATGTCTGCTTGATAATAAGAACAATTTTATTCTGTGGAATCCGTCGATCAGGCGCAAACAAACCATACAGCTGGATCCTCATTCTAGGAGATACCACCGTCGTATTGTTACGATATATGGAGACAATGGTTCATATAGTTTGTTTGTTTACACCATGAAGAAACGTGGATGGAATGTTGCATTGGCAAGCAATGCAATATAAATATGGAAAAGTAGGCCATCGGTTTATATTGACATTCAGTTTTAGTACTCATGTTTATGGCATGCTAGAATTATTCCAGAATAGACGCTGATTCATGAAACGAGACCCTTTATAACCATCTGTTAATACAAATAAGCCGTAAAAACGTTTATTTATATTTTACGATTTTCTAATGTTTTGTCGATAACAAACGTAAAATCATATTAACGAAACAAATAAAATACGTAAATGGTTTGAACTAATAGTTTCTAACATATTCACATTTTCACATAAAACACTAAAACAAGTATAAGTGATTTTATGATTTAATATTACATATGTACAACAACTAGTGTTTACATATTTTGGTAAAATATACATATAACTAGTATGTAGTATATTGGGTAATATAAATGGGTAGAAACTTAAGTATCCAAACCCATTGGGCAAATCATTGAATGTGGTTGGGTGTTCAAAGCCCATGACCCATGGAGCTGACCCATAACCCATTGCATGACATCATGCTTATATCATACATGAATAATATCCATAACCCATACCCAGTGACCAAGTGCATTGCACTCAAAAGATACATCAGATCTAGCTAAAGATCCATGGTTCAACCCATGACCCATGACCCATAACCAAAATACCCATGGGTAAAGGGCGTCCCACGGATCCCAGCTTAACGCTAGACGGATCCCTGTGGAAGGATCCGTGGGATCCGGAACGATGAGATTTTTCTTCTATAAATAGTGAGCCATTTCTTCATTGTTTCTCACCCTTTCTAACACACTTTCTCCCCGAGTTAAAACTCACTCAACCTCGGATCCAAGAGATCTATGTTTGTAGTTTTGTTTTGTGTGATCTTTTAGGTCCTCTTAAAGGCAAGATCACCACTTTGAAGTCAAGCAAGCTCAAGTCCATGAGTTGCCATGCTTCCTCATCATCAAGGCTACTGAAGTCTTCTTGTTGATGATTCCTTTCTTTCTTCTAAAGAAGTGTAGTGTTGAAGACATTAGTGAAAGATGTCTCAAGTGTCAAGACGAAGATATTAGTGAAGGGTATCTATCGTCCATATCATAAGCACTTGTGGTAGGTGCTTAGAAGTCAAGACTAGAAGCATTAGTGAAAGGTGCTTAGAAGTCAAAGACACAAGACATTAGTGAAGGGTGTCTTGTAGATCTAGTCAAAGGCATTAGTGAAAGGTTCTTTAGATGTACATTCGATATGGTGTGTTTCGATGTACAAGATAGACTAGTATTAGATCCAAGGATATTGATATCCTTGATGATGTTGTAAAGGAGTAGATCTCCTTTTGGATTAGTCGTTGGTGTAGTGTGGTAGTAGTTCCTCAATTGCAATGGAACTAGGTGCTTAGCCTAGTACCTAATAAAGGGTAGGCGACGTTGTGTATGTGTGGTTCACCTTGGAGTGAAAGAACCCGGTGGTTAGCCTAGCACCTAAAAAAGGGTAGGCGACGTTGTGAAGGCTTCTCCGCCATAAGGAGATTGGTGTAGTGTTTACGAACTCTCTAGTAGGTGACTCGGGGAGTGGAGTAGGGCAAGGAAGGTGTCCTTGTAGCCGAACCACTATAAATACTCGCGTTGTGGTTTTGTGCTTCCTACTCTTATTGAAAGGTTTTAATGGATATTTAAATAATAGTATGTCCGGATTCGAATTCGAGACTTCAGGATTGCACACATTACGTATGAGAATTGATGTACATAATTAATATAAATAAAACGTTATTATTATTAATTATTAATCACTAAATAAAACATAACGATAGTTAAATAATTAACGAGGTTTGGTTAACGGTCGTTAAATGTTAACTACAAGGACTAAGAATGAAATTAGAAGTCGGGAAGGTTCTAGAATCCCTCTTGGGAACCTTGGCCGATCGGTGGGGGGTTTACAAACCCAATCCTACTCAAACTTGGTCACCAAGTTAAGTTAACTATAAATACAATTCATTGTATTCATTCATAACTTAATCTTGGATCACCAATAACCTAATTTCTCCTCTCCTCTCCTCTCTCTCCTCTTTGTGTGGCCGGTCAAAACACCCAACCCCAAGGGTTTTCGATTTTGTCTAACTCAAAGATAAAAGTATTTGGTTTATTTGTGATTCAAGGAACTAGCTTTTCCACATCAAATCGCTATTAGTACGTGTGTACAAGAACGAAGAGCAAGCACGCTTGAGCTTGTATTCCTTGGTGGTCGATTTTTTGGGTGGGACGATTTTGTGAAACCCTTTGTTAGGGTTTTGGGTTTTGTTACTTGATCACATCATCGTTTGTTTACTTGAATTGCTAAAAGGTACGCACTTTCTTGTTTGGTTAATTAATTACATATATTATTCCTATTGTCTTCCGCTGCATGCTTTGATGATGTTATTTGTTTTATGTATAATTGTTATGAGTATAAAATTCCAACGGTGGCATCACGAGCCGTTAATATGATGTAATTAATTATCAAACACATAAAATTGAATCTTTATGATTATATGCATGCTTTTTATGTTTTCTAGGGTTTTGAATTCGAAACCCTAATTTTTTATGTATGGGTCGATTACCCTTATATTTATTTAATTAGGTTTTATTTTGTAAAACTTGTAGAAACCCTAGGATTGCATGCTTATTTTATGTGGTTAAATTAATGAATAATTGTTATGTGTCATGTAATATGCGTATCTTGGGTGATAATTGTTATGCGGAATCCATGGTGGAACATGCATGTTTTGCCATGGAGTATTGTTTATTGTATATTGATTAATTGTTAAGTGATACACACATGTTTTATTTATTTAATCATTATTGAATTGGGGAAGACCTCAATTATAACTAATAAAATTCGTTATGTGCTAATTGGTATACTATTAACTTTGGCTACGTAATCGACTTGTCGATGTATGTGGCTCATCTTCTCATGAGATGAAAGTCCTAGTTAATGTATGCATTTATTTACGCCTAAATTGTTATTAGAGTTTATTGAAATAATTATGCATGTGGCTAATTGTTTTTACATATGTTAAATTGTTTAGTTATATGTTTATATTATTTAAGTGTGTTTAATTTTTATTAAAATGCTTTTTGTTTATATATTGTTTGACATGTTAGTAAGCAAAAGGGTTTTTATGAATAGAAAATTAAATGGACTAAATAATGGCGAAATTGATTTGTTATCTAAGAATTATTCTTGAACTTTTAATCGATTGATGCGATTGTACTAAATGGTTAGAACGGCTCACCCACTAGAACAAACTATAAAGGGTATTTAAGAAGTGAGCATAGTCTCACCGAATGGATGTCTAAGGTTATGCTTCACTTACACGGTCCTCTCGCCTCTGTGCGTTCGATTGGAGCTACCTAGTATAACCATTCAATGTACGAAGCATCTTAGTGCAAAG
Source organism: Chrysanthemum lavandulifolium (assembly GCA_022545495.1). Lineage (NCBI taxonomy): Eukaryota > Viridiplantae > Streptophyta > Magnoliopsida > Asterales > Asteraceae > Chrysanthemum > Chrysanthemum lavandulifolium. Next base: position 253,187,630 of record CM040240.1, on the reverse strand, counting down.
TTGTAAGTTTCTCAACGCATCGATTAAAACTTTGTAGAATTCAATCTTAGCAATTAAAATCTTTAAGTAAGTTTTTCAAAATATTATGTTATAAAGTTGTATGCATGCTTCTTTATACATAAGTTTTGATTACACATAAAAATTGTACCCTTTAAATTTAAGTTTATGCCATCTAATGATATGAAACACTTGAAATTGTAATTTAGTTATGTGAGACCTTGATCTAGATTACAATAACGAGGTGAATTATTTTGTTGTGTGAGACCTCGACTTTATGATTTGCGGTTTCTAAATTAGACAACTTAATTAAGTTAGTTAGTGAGACCTATAACTTAAGGCATAAGATGGGATAAAACATGCTTACGTTTTGCATTAATTGTTTTGGCAAAATTGTAAATCCCATAATTTTGGAATTGAAAACTTGTTTGTCAATTATCGTTTTCAACGATTACCTATTCTATACTTTCACCACTAGCGATCAACGATGTGGTGGAACTATGATAATGAGGATCCAATATTCAAGGAAAATACTATGGTTAATATGAATATTGACCAAAGGGTATTTTATTTTCTTGAATGTTTACTTATCGAAAGTACTAACTTTTGAACTTTTATTTCGTAGAAATGGCTCAAGTCGAATCTCTTGCACTAGCCTCGTCGTTCAAATCTATGTTTGATCGAGAGAAATTGATTGGTAGCGTGAATTTCAATGATTGGTATCGCAACTCGTAATTGTCTTGAGGGTTGCCAAAAGACTCAATTATTTGACTACGCCTTGTCCTCCCGAACTGCGGTGATGCTACTTTCAAGCACGAGTGTATGGCAACTGAGTATGACAAGTATAATGAGGTCGCTTTGCATTATGCTTGGGAGTATGAACTCAAGCTTGCAAAAGCAATTTGAGAATTACTTCCCTAATCTCATCTTTGGAAGAATTGCAAAGGTTGTTTGAAAAGCTTGTGATCAGAGAGTCGTATGACTTGATTGATGCTCTTCATAGTTGCAAGCAAGGAGAAGGAAACACGAAGCGCCTTTGCCTAGAAATGATGAGTTACATGGACCGGTTAGGCGTTTGAACTATGTCTACCCTAATGACATACAAATTGGCACGATCAACGGATCCCTTAACAAGGAATTTGATGGTTTCGTGCGCAATTATAATATGCATTGCACGGGAAGACGGTCAATGAGGTACATGCAATGCTCATTGATTACGAAAAGGTTTGCCCAAGAAGGCCTCTACACCGCGGTTTTGACCATCCGAAGGGTAGAATTTCTAAGCCTAATAAGCCGCTAGCGAACAAGAAAGGGAAAGGTAAGGGTAAAGGCGATAAGGAAAACAAGTTATGACTTATCAAGAAGAACCCAAAATGAGAATTGATGAGTGTCTAAATACTCATCATTTTTGTACCATTTAAAGCGCAAAAATTTGAAAACACTGGGTATATGATAAATGCATCAAAATGATAAAAATATCACAAATAAGTGTTTTATGTGTTTTAAATGCAAAATATCAAAATGCGGTGAAAAACGATCAAGTTTGCATAATTGGCGCTTTAGTCTCCCAAGTTTCAAAAGTTGTCAAAAACAGTCCCTGTAAATCTAAATAAAGAAAAATATCATTTTAAGTCCTTAGGGATTCTTGAGTTGTCAAAATTGGTCCCTGAGATTTAAAATTGCAAATTTACAACTTAGGTCCCTAAACTTTCAAAAATGTCAAGTTTGGTCCCTGGAAAATTGAAAATGTCAAAACTAGTCCTTGTACTATTGGAACTTGTCAGTTTTGGTCCTTGTGACAACTTTTTGAAATTGGCAGGAATGGTCCTTCAAAAATCAGAAATTACACAAAAGGTCCTTGAAATATTAAACTAGCCATGACCCTTTTGCACTTTGGACCCCTGCCATTACCATTGTGACCCCCTGTCATTATCCTATTTTGGACCCCTGGTCAACACCACCAGTCAAACCAATCCTTTCCCTCCACCTTACCACTGTGCTTCTTCCCTGCTTTCCTTCCCCACTTGACTGCAACTCAGGCACCTCTCACCTCACTTTATCACCTTTCCCTCCACCCCTCATCATCACAACCCACCACAATAAATGCCACCCCCTAGTTGCTAGATCAGAGCCCCACAGGTCAAATTAGTCTTTCCCTTAAAATGATCAAACGGCTAAAATCACCTCAAGACATCCAATGGCCTAGATTTTAGTGGGAATCAATCGAGAGGACACGTGGAAAGCTATTTGGTGTATAAAAGAGGAAAGAAGCAAGAGAGAAGGCCAGTACTTAGTTTTTTATTTTTATGTATGTCGTTTTTAGCTTTCCAAGTTTAATTTAGCTTCAAAATTGTAATTTCCAGTTTAAATGTATCAAACTTAAGTTAAAGATTCATTGTACTGTGCTTTTAAGTGTTAATTCAAGTTTCAACATAAGTTTCATATTATCATGGTTACTGTTGCAAAATTGAGTTTCAAACTCTTGTTTCAAGCTTCAAATAGCAATTATCGGTCAAACAAGCTTATTTAAGCTTAATATAGCTTTTGTAGCTTCTAAATCGTTTCAAACATAATTAGTTGATGGTCAACAAAAGTCAACAGAGAAGAATTAGTGGTCAAGCAGAATTGGAAATGGATATGGGGTGTTGCAGAGATGGATTTGGGTTGGAATTAGCTTAGAATAGTAGTGTATGGTTCTGGTTTAAGCTGCACTACCAAACTGGACACTTGTGAGCTTGTTATCTCATTTTCATTATTTATGCAGTCTTCATATTGTGCTCATATTTAAATCTGTGGTCATTAAATAGTTAGACATGTTTAATTAGTAGTAATTAGGATACTAGAGTTAGTTTAAGTGGTTGAATGAATCAAATCAGTAATTGGCTTAGTTAAATGTTCAAATCAGTTAGTTAAATTGGTGTTTGGATCAGTGGGTTTCATTGAGTTTGAGCCTTGGCTTATACTTGAAATATGCATAGTTAGTCTTAATATAAGTAATTTGACTCACATCTGTCTTAATATTACACCTTATTGCTCTCAAAGTCAAAATCATACATCAACTGTCTTAATCTCTTAACTGTTGTGATTTTGTGAAACCAAAATCTTGTATTGTGTTTAGATATCAGTAGCATAGTTTGTAATAGTTTCATTATCATCAAACATCAACATCAGTCCACAAATTAGGATCAAAGTTCAATAAAGTCAACTTTTCATAACTGTGTCAAAAGTCAAAATATTGAAAAACCAGTTTTCAACCAACCCAAGATGATTTTTCATTGATTCATCTCTGGGCCAAATCAAGTCAAACTTTGGGATTAATAACTTCTCCAGGTCTAGTTTCTTATTAGGATTTTTGTAGATTTTTAGAAATTTTTAAAGCTTCAAAGAGCTTATCAAGCAGGGCTTATTTGCCTGCTCACAACTCGATGAATCTCGAGTTTTATCGATATCTGCAGAGCTTGTAAAAAGCTCATAAGAGCTTATCTTGGTCTAGTTTTTGGTTTACAAGCACATAGCCAGGTCTACTTTAGATTCATACTTTTGGTTTTGAGTTTGGACTTATTTCAGTGCTTATTTTCTAGCTTAAAGTAGACCTCAAAATCTGTTTTGACATAAGTGCTCAAATAATCAAATCATAAGCAGTTTGCAATTCAGAGGTCTAGGTCAGTTGTAGCTTGTTGATTTTTAGTAGTAATAGCTTATTATAGCTTCTGTGAAGGTTTGGTGCTCATTCAGTACCTTGTGCTTATTTCAAGTGCTTATTACATAAGCACTTACACTGCAGTTCCATATTTCTACACACAAGCCACTGTTTTTCTATTTTTCTCAGATTCATAATATTATTTTAGAGTTTTCCTGAATTTTCATATTTTTCTAGGTCAATTTACTATTTTTCCTTAATTAAAACAATTTTAGGCTTATTTAATTAGCTTTTAATACAATTAATTCGAAAAGTTTCAAAAAATAATTTTTCATTTTCTTAAGTTAAGATAAATATAAAAAGTCAAAAAATATTTTCCAAATTTTCTTAGTTAAATTTGTATTTTTAAGCAATTTAATTAGTTTTAAATAGTTTAAAATTCATAAAAATAGAAAATAATCGAAAAATACGAAAATAGTTTTGAAAATTCTCTTTTGTTATTTTAGATTTTTCCAAGTCATAATTTCATTTTTCTAGCTTTATTTCATATTTTCTTGTATTTTAGGTTATTATTAAATAGTTAAAAATAGTTTTTAATTAATAATAATTAAATAAATAGTAATAAAAATAATTTTCTTTTTCTTAAAATTTTCTCATATCATTAGGTTTGTAAAAATGTCATTTTCATATTTTTAGGATTAATATTGCTTCAGTTTCACATTTTCTTTTGTACGTCACGTAGTTTTTAAGTTAAATTCGTAATCAAAAACATCAGTTTATAAATAGTGATAGCGTTTATTTAATATAGTTTATATTTTTAACTCTCTTTAATTTGCATTTAAGCCCCTGTAATTTACAAAACTTTTCTTTAGGTATAAATATCTCAAAAACCTTACTGATCACTATCCTTAGTGATTATTCGACATCTGATTGTGTTAAACACCATTCATCCTCCGTGGGACTTAACGACCCAGGAATCCACTATATTCCTCGATCTTAATTGCATTTTGTGTTTGCCTTGTTTTAAGTTTCTTACGGTTAGCCATTCAGTGGCTAGCTTGTGTGAATAACAGCGGTTTCGCACGAATCAAGTACCCTCCCAGCGTGAGAATCCGAAGAGGATCGGGCTTGTCATCACCGCACCGAGGTTGGACCGGAAGAGGAATTGTCCTTTGTACCTTGATGAGTTGCGCAATAAGAGGTATAAAAATCTCGCACTGTGGCGATGCCGTGTACTCTTTTGATGATAGAATTATTTGCTTTTCCTCATAAAATAAATTCACGGTATATGATCTTGGATGTGGTATTCACATATGTAATACCTGCGAGGACTTAGAGGATCAAGGAAGCTTGCCTATGGATGAATAATACTGCGTGGGTAATGGAGCACATGCGATCGTTGAAGCTATAGCACGTTTGATTTAGTTTTACCTTCGGGTTTAGTCTTGTCATTAAACGATTGTCATTACGCACCTTCCATTGTTAGGGTGTCGTTTCATTTCCTTGTTAAAAGATATTGGTTTCGTTCATACATTTCTTGATTATGGAATTTCGGTTTCTTTAAATGATGTTTTTACTTTAATGTTATTCCGATAAATGGTGTGTTTGAAATTGATTTGCATGATAATGTTGTTGATAAAATAATTACATCTTTAGCATCAATAATAAAAGAATCAAAGGTGATTTGGATTCTTCATTTCTTTGGCATTGTAGACTTGCTCATATAGGCAAGAAACGCATGCAACAAGTCGCAACACGATGGGCTTTTGCAAGACATCAATGATGAATCATTTGATAAATGCGAATCTTGCATATCGGGAAGATGACCAAGAAACCTTTACAAATAGTTTAGAAAGGGCTTCGATCTTCTTGGTGTAATACATCTTGACGTATGTGGACCACTAAGACATGTGTCAAGAAAGGGTGCTAGCTACTTCTTAACCTTCTTGATGATTTCGATCGTTATGGTTATGTTTATTTACTTAAACATAAACATGAAGTCTTTGAAACATTTAAGGTTTTTAAGAGTGAAGTAGAAGCGCAACTAGGAAAGAAGATTAAAGCTCTTGATCCGATAGAGGTGGTGAATATTTAAGCCAAGAGTTTAAAGATTATCTAGTCGAGTGTGGTATTGTCCAAGAACTCACATCTCCATATACTCCACAACAAAATGGTGTATCGAGAGAAGAATCGTACATTGCTAGACATGGTGCGATCGATGTTTAATCTTACGACTCTTCCCTTATCCTTTTGGGATTATGCTTTGAAGCTATTGTTCGCATATTGAATATGGTTCCAACTAAGAAGGTTGATAAGACTCCTTATGAAGTGTGGTATGGGAAACCTCCCAACTTGTCTTACTTAAAGGTGCGGGGTTGTGAGGCGTTTGTTAAGCGTGACTCTGTTGATAAGCGCAACAAAGATATGTTAAGTGTGTCTTCGTAGGATACCCAAAGGAAGCGATGGGTTACTACTTCTACTTTCCACACGAAAACAAAGTAATTGTTGCTAGGTATGGAGACTTTCTTGAAAAGGATCTCATATCTCATGAATTGATGGGAGAGTATATGATCCGGAAGATGATCGGGAAGATACAACACCTTCTCGAAAGCACTAGCCAACCTCAAGTAGAACACGAAAGTCCGGGCGTTCCACACGAGATTGAAGTGGTTCCCATTCGTAGATCCGCAAGGGCTACGCGTGCACTGGCGTCTATGTCTCAACGTAGAAGGCGAGGAAAATATGTTAGGGGATCTTGGTGAACTCGCTAACTATAAAGCCGCCATGATGAGTCACGAAAAGGAAAAATGGCGAGTTGCAATGAATGGGAAATGCAATCCATGAAAGATAACGAAGTCGGATAGAGGTTGACTTACCTCCAAATGCTAAGGTAGTTGGAAGTAAGTGGCTCTTTAAGATAAAGACCGACATGGATGGCAATGCACACACCTATAAAGCTCGTCTTGTAGCTCAAGGTTATACTCAAACCTATGGGGTAGACTACGAGGAGACATTTTCTCTGTAGTAGACATTAGAGCTATTAGGATTCTTATAGCCATAGTTGCGTACTATGACTATGAGATATGGCAAATGGATGTAAAAGCGCTTCTTAAGCGGTCGCCTAGATGAGGACATCTATATGGCGCGACTGAAGGGTTTGTGAATCCAAAGTTTCGAGCGTGTATGCAAACTTCAAAGATCCATTTATGGATTGAAGCAAGCATCAAGGCAATGGAACAAGAAGTTTGATGAAGAAATCAAGAAATTTGGTTTCACTCAAAATCTTGATGAGCCATGTGTGTATCACAAAGCTAGTGGGAGTAATGTTATTTTCCTTGTCTTATATGTCGATGACATATTGATCATGGAAAAGACATTCCAAGTATGCAAGATGTAAAGTCTTATCTTGGAGAGTGCTTTTCTATGAAGGACTTAGGGGAAGCAACATTTATTCGGGAATCAAGATCTATAGAGATAGATCAAGGCGGTTAATTGGACTAAGCCAAAGTGCTTACATTGATAAAATACTAAAGAGATTTAGTATGCAAAATTCCAAGAAGGGATATTTGCCGATGCAAGTTGAACATGGCTTAAGTAATAAACTATGCGCGTCAACACTGGCTGAGGTGGAATACATGAGGAAAGTTCCTTATGCTTGGTGTAGGATCTATCATGTATCTTGTGAGATGTACAAGGCACGATGTGGCGTTTGCACGAACATTACCGGTCGGTATCAACAGAACCAGTGTGAAACATCGGCAGTTGTTAAGAACATTCTTAAGTATCTAAGGGCTACTAAAGAAATGTTTCTAGTGTATGGAGGAAATCCGGATGCGAACTTGATGTTCTGAGGTTTTGCGATCGTCATTCCAAACCGATAAAGATGATACGAAGTCTCGACGGGTTATGTCTTTGTCATTAATGGAGGAGCGATTGATTGGAAGAGCAAGAAGCAAACAACGGTTGCGATGTCTATTCTGTGTGAGTACATAGGCGCTTGAGCTGCGATGGAAGCTGTTTGGATTAGGAAATTCATTTCGGGACTCGGAGTAATGCCCTCAATCGAATTGCCTTTAAATGTGTATTGTGACAACTCTGCTGCAATAACATTTGCCAATGAGCCCGGAGTCATGAAGGCGCCGGACATTTTCCTCGTCGATATCACTATGTTCGAGAACAAGTCGACATAGGTGAAATCAATCTACTCAAAGTTCATACAGATGAAAATCTAGGTGATCCCTTTACGAAACCTTTGCCAAAAGATAAACTTATCGACCATGCCGATGGGATAGGACTTCGTTTAGCTAGTAGTTTCATGCGATCTGTGATTAGTATTTGGATAAAGGATGTTATGAACAAATATTACTTTAATGAAATAAAATAGTTGTTTATGTTTATTTTCATTTTCTTAATATTATATCCTATATTTGCATGTTTAATCCATGAGTAACTTATGTTATTCTAAATAGTCCGTTGTCGATCAATGATGTGGGAATGTCATTGAATTAAGACAAATCGAGTTTTGGTAGAATATACTTTTAAAGTATATTGATGCGTGGGACATACCAGATTCACATGATATTCAATGAATTGAATATAGGACTCATCCCAACTTTACATGATGATACTTTTGGATTTTGTCATTAAGTATATCATGAAGTGTTTATCCTCGGACTTGAGATACCGGATAAGCGATATGAATGTAGTGCATTTGTGTAAGATAGTCTAACGCTATCCGTGAATCGGTAGTTATAAGGGCTATTTTGGAAGTGTTGCAAAATTCATGAGTTATGTTTGTAGTCAAGAGAATTTGTTCCTTTGAATTTGTTTCAAAGCATAATACTATATTTGGGCCCTCGTAGGGTTGACAAGATGTTTGTATGGCCATACCCAAGATCTATCCGAATACGTTCGGATGATTTGGTAATCTTGTTCAATCATATACAACGAAATGAATATTAACTTATGAAATGACTTGATCCATATTCATAGTTAATGTAGTATTAGTAACAAAAGGATAAGTAAAATGATGAATCATTAAATGGTTTTCCAGAGACCATGCTTGATTCGATCCGGGGCGTTGGCGTGTGAAAGCTAGACTAACCAATGTCATTACTATATTTAGTAATATCCAGTGGGAGCTGAAAGGTTTTAATGGATATTTAAATAATAGTATGTCCGGATTCGAACTCGAGACTTGGGATTGCACACATTACGTATGAGAATTGATGTACATAATTAATATAAATAAAACGTTATTATTATTAATTACTAATCACTAAATAAAACATAACGATAGTTAAATAATTAACGAGGTTTGGTTAACGGTCGTTAAATATTAACTACAAGGACTAAGAATGAAATTAGAAGTCGGGAAGGTTCTAGAATCCCTCTTGGGAACCTTGGCCGATCGGTGGGGGGTTTACAAACCCAATCCTACACAAACTTGTACTCCAAGATATGTTAACTATAAATACAAATCAATGTATTCATTCATAACTTAATCTTGGATCACCAATAACCTAATTTCTCTCTCCTCTCTCCTCTTTGTGTGGCGGTCGAAACACCCAACCCCAAGGGTTTTCGATTTTGTCTAACTCAAAGATAAAAGTATTTGGTTTATTTGTGATTCAAGGAACTAGCTTTTCCACATCAAATCGCTATTAGTACATGTGTACAAGAACGAAGAGCAAGCACGCTTGAGCTTGTATTCCTTGGTGGTCGATTTTTTGGGTGGGACGATTTTGTGAAACCCTTTGTTAGGGTTTTGGGTTTTGTTACTTGATCACATCATCGTTTGTTTACTTGAATTGCTAAAAGTACGCACTTTCTTGTTTGGTTAATTAATTACATATATTATTCCTATTGTCTTCCTCTGCATGCTTTGATGATGTTATTTGTTTTATGTATAATTGTTATGAGTATAAAATTCCAACACTTATCTTGTCGATCTAAATAGATTAAAAAGAAGTTTTAATTAGTAAAACTATTCAACCCCCTCTTCTAGTTTTCCACACCATCAATGGTTCTCTAACTCTAAGATCAAGTGAAACTGGTGCAACGATCATTGTTTCTTCTTTCTTCATTCCAGCTCATGGGTTTTGTAATCATCAAATCCGTAATTCCCAACACATACCCATGGAGTATGATCGATAACCCATGACCCATTGCATGACATCATGCATGAAGTCATGTTGGGTATTATCCATGATCCATGACCCAAAGTCCATGACCCATGACCCAAGATCCATAACCCAATGACTAGGTACATTGCATCTTGTTGGGTATCCATAATTCATTACCCATAACCCATGGTCCATAACCCATAACCCATAACCGGTTTGCAACCCGAATCCGGACTAAAGCGACCGAGTAGCGGATCCTGGTTTTGCACTAGCCGGATCCTCCGTGAGAGGATCCGTGGGAACCGTGAGACAGTAGACAAGTTTTGTCTATAAATAGTGAGCCATTTCTCTCTTGCTCACTACCACTCTTAGTTATACTTTCTCCCAATATTCTAACATCTCTAACCTTTGATCCAAAGGATCATTCTATGTAGTTTTATGTTTGTGTGATTCTCTTGGTTCCTCTTAAAGGCGAGATCACCACCTCTTGAAGACATGCAAGCTCAAGTCCATGAGTTTCTAAGCTTCGTCTTCATCAAGACCACTGAAGTGCATCTTGTTGATAGTTCTTTCCTCCCTCTATAGAAGTGTCGTGTTGAAGGCATTAGTGAAAGGTGCCAAAGTGTCGTGTTGAAGGCATTAGTGAATGGTGCCAAAGGTGTACATTCGATATGGTGCATCGATGTACAAGTTATGTAGTTTGGGTTAAAGGATGTTGATACCCTTCTAGTGTTGTAACAAGGAGTGTGTCTCCTTTGGGTAGTTGTGTTGTGGTGTAGTGTTGGGTAGTAGTTCCTCCTTTGTAATGGAACTCAGTATCTAGCCTTGTATCGGATAAAGTGTAGGCGACGTTGTGATAGGTTTGGTTCTACCTCGTGGAAGAACTCGGTGTCTAGCCTTGTACCGGATAAAGAGTAAGCGACGTTGTGAAGGCTTCTCCGACAAATTAAGGAGCTTGTGTTGTGTAGTGCTTAGAAACTATCGAGTGGGGTCTCGGGGAGTGGAGTAGGGCAAGGAAGGTGTCCTTGTAGCTGAACCACTATAAATACTCTTGTCGTGGTTTTGTGTTCATTTACTCTTTATCTTTTGCATTACCTACTTATATGCTCATCTATCAATATCCAACACACAAACTAAATAGATTGACATAAGTCGACCTAAATACTTTAAAACGAAGTTTTAATCGGAAAAACTATTCAACCCCCCTTCTAGTTTTCCACATAAACTTTATATAAGGATATCCTAAAAAACATTTTTAATAAACTTTATATTTTAGCTTCATCAACACTCATTATGTGTTACTAAACTCGCAAGTTGAGTACAACATGATATCAATAGTTAAAATTAAACAACAACATTAAACTCAACATCCATGTCAGATAAACAAAGTTAAATCTTTCATAAAAAAATATTTACAAAATATTAATAGATATTACTCCCTCCGTCTCAAAATTATTGTCAGGAAACAAAAAAATATAAAGTTTAATAAAAGTGGGGCAATTACAATTTTAAACCACACAAATATAATATCCCATCCCAAAATTACCTTTTTATTATTAAAAATGGAAGGTGGACAATTATTTTGAGACATCCCATAAGGGAAATATGGACAATAAATTTGAGACGAGGGTAGTAATACATAAAGAAAAACTCATGCATAAGTATTAATTGTACTTATATCATAATTACAAAACATTAAACACGGGCAAATTTTATATGTCCATATACTACATTAAAAAATTTTAAAATAAATTTGATTAGTGTAAATCACGTGCGTGCACATGACTTATAACTAGTCAAGCAATCAACAAGAAAATATAATATGGAATCTAATGTTTGATTTAACAGAACGGTTGTCCTATCTTCTATATAATAAAAGAAATTTTTTTTGACATAGAGATTTTTGGAACTTCCCTTATTAGGTAATAAATATGAATTTTGATGTTATCACAATTCTAATCTAATTCTAAATGTTATCACAATTAATGCTCAATGAAGACACTACTAAATGGAAGGGTAATGATGGAAGCTTGTATGAATTTTCAACTAGAATGGCATGGGAGCACATATGTCAGCAGCAAAGTAAAGTCAAGTGAGACAAGGTAGTGTGGTTTACTCAGTGTAATCCAAGAATGGCTTTCATGTTGATTTTATAATACATGACATACAATAAAACATGTAGACATCAAGAGTACACAGCGGAAGACTAAAGATCATAACAAATAAATAATTAACTGAAAGTATGCGTAACGTACCTCTTGCGAATGTCGGATCTCTTGAGCAAAACAAAAAGTGGTTTAAAGAGTTGTCCTCACCGCTCTACAACTCAAACCAATTGTGTAAGAATAGTGTCTTACTACCACGTTCTTGTACACACGAATTAACCAACGAATCAGCGATTGCTAGATCTAACACAAGTCCTCGCTTTAAGGAAAACGAAACCAAACTCCCTAACAATGGGTGTTCGCCGAATAGGGACAAGAGAGAGATGAGAGATCTAGGTTAATTCAATGCACAAAGTTATGAAAAACCTAGAACCTAGCCTTGTTTATATAGTGAATGGAAAACTTTGGGAACAAGTTAGGGCTTGGGTTGAGAACCCATTCCCTTGGCCGGCCACTAGACAAGCCCAAGAGAAACCCATAACTTTTTCTTTTCAAGATTTTTCATTACTAGTCCTTTCTCTTTTCATTTAACGGTCGTTAGTCATTTTTCCGTTAAATACTTAACGATCGTTAACCGGACTTAATGTGCAATAATTAATCGTAAACATTAACATTAATTATTTAACTTTAATTCTCATTCTCTAATGTGTGCAATCCCGTGGTCACGAGTTCGAATCCGGACATTTACGTGTTTGTAAATATATACATTTCCAACACCCCACTGGATATGTTTACAAACGTGAAATGACATTGGTTAGCGTCTAGCAACACGCCAAGGCCCCCAGACAACTCGTGTATAGTTTTCGGAGAAAACCAAGTTTGATGATTCATCATCATATTTATCCTTTGTTTCTAATACCATGTTAATAAGAATATGGATCTCACTCATTTCTTAATTAACTATTCATTTCTCGCTTTATGTGATTGATCAAGATTACCAATTCTTCCGAACATATTCCGAAGACCTTGGGCATGGCCATGCAAACATCTTAACAACCCTACGAGGGCCCAAGAAGATATACTTCAAAATAAATTTGAAGGAAACAAACCCGCTTTGACTACAAGCAGATTCACAGATTTCGTAACACTACGAAAACAACCCTTATAACTACCAATTCACGATAGCGTTAGATTGCTTCACAAAATGCACTACATCCATGACATATCTCTCGGTATCTCAAGTCGAGGATAAATATTCATGATATACTTAATGACTAAGATCCATAAAGTATTATCATGCATGTGGGATAAGTCCTATACTCAATTCATTGAATATCATCTGAAATTAGTCATGCTACGCATCAACATACTTTCAAGTATACTCTAACTAATACTCAGATTTGTCTTAATTCAATATCATTCCCATGTTATTGATCGACAACGGACTATTTAGAATAACTTAAGTTATTCAAGGATTTAAACATGTAAATATAGGATAACATCATAATAAATGAATACTAAACATAACAAAATACTTTATTTGATTTCAATAATAATGTTTAGAATATCCTTTTATCCAAATACTAAATAGATCAATGCATGATAATTCTTAGTTAATGAATTTTGCCACAAGTCATGCAACTCATACTTGTTGACAAGGCATAATTTCAGCTAACTTTGATCTATAGGAATTTTGAGAATACTTATTTCAAAAATTCAATAAGTGAATTTCTTATATGTGTTTACACATATCTTGATATTTTCATATCATTCCATAAGGTGCGTGACAACCTGAACCACCTTTATATGACAATCATCTTTCAAAACTTTTAAAGTTTAAAGTATTCTTTATTCTTTAATGTATAATGCAACTATGCTCTTAGTTGAGCATAACTAGTCAACATGGTCATCATCAAGGATACCGTGACTAGAATTGAGTGTCATCTCAATTATACTAGCATCATTGTGTACAACAATATACTCTTTAAACATCCATAAACTTTGAACAATTATAGTGTAATGTTGGTGCCTACCAAAACTCAAGGTTGTTGGCAATGAAAATTATGAAACAATTGTCATATAATCATCCATAGAATCTAGGAGCATCTCCAGACTGTGGAATGTGATTCTAAATCCAAACATATTCCTTTTAAAATATTTATTACACTAACAACTTTCAATGTTGTCAAATCATCTTGTAATCAAGCATGACACAACAATCTTATACACAACATGATGTTCATGATGAATCTTCAAGTTAAACTTTAAGATCTCATCTATTTTGTCAAAGATATGTATTCATCATGTTCTATTTGACTCATTTATTTACTGCATATGTTTATAATAATAAACATATATTCCAAGGTTGTATATATTATTTCCAAATCTTACAAACGAAGTTTCATTCCCAATTAAAACTTAATTTAAGTGGAATGTAGTTGCCCATACAACATATAAGATTTAAGAAAAATAAATAATACTCCCACTAGCTTTCAGGAATACTAATGAGCAATCTTATTTTAATTATTAAATCAAACATGGATTTAATATTAAACATAAGAATCATCTCCTAGATGCATGCATATATCTATTCATGGATTCTTGCAGTCTGTACATATTCAAAGATTATTTGAATTTATAAAACTACTTTGTATTACTCATCGTCCTCGCAAAAGTAATTCCACAACAAAGAATTTTGATATTCATTGTCAAAATTTCATATCAATGAAACTAATTATGACAATTATAATCTTTATACTTCTATTTAATGTATTTAGAAAAGAATATTCAATCATAGTTAATTGATTAAGTATGATTAATATTATTGTCACTAGACATGCATTAAATATGTGTACAATATTGTCCATATGATTCCTACACAAAGATTTAAACCACTAGGGTTTCCATTCTTTGAAGAAACTCATTAAGATAAACCAAATATCTAAAGTTGATTGTCTCTATGGACAGCATCTCTACATTCATAGTATGATTGATTTACCACAATTCAACATTTGGTAAATTCATCATTATGATTAACAGGCTTACCATGATCTTGTAACTCATATTCCTCAACATATTAAATATCTTAGATATCCTTGCGGATCTATGAATGACAATTCCATCATATTGAGGTCTATCATATACATGTTTAGCCTCATCATGATATTTGCTAGTGCATTTTAGAAGATTATGTATTTTGTAATTCTATCTTTCAAGATCTAAACAAAACTCCCACTTGCCTTTAACAATTTAAAGATTACCTTTAAATAGTTTAGCAAGTAAAGCAACAATACATTGTTCTCTTTTTTTTGGGATATTACAAAAACATTTGAGTTCCTGACATTAGTTTGTTACAACCTACTTTACAAGTAGTTTAACAAATTGAAATTCATTATAAGACTTAATGTGATTCATCACATTCCATAAAAATGGTGTCTTATTAATCTTCTAGGTTGGAGTCTTATTGAGTATATTGGTCTATACTCAATCTATCGACCGGATAACATATGGAAGAAACTATAGTTATCTTGAATCAAACATGCCAATGATTTTGATTCTTCTAACCGAACATACCATAAAACTATGGTATTTTCTTAGAATTAATATTGTAAGAAAATCTAACAATATTTAAGATAACCTCTACTCTTTGGCTTATCTATTTACCAACAAAGTAAAACTTAATGGTACAATAGAATTACCAAGTCAATTGCATGCATTATAACACAAGTATTTTTGACCAAGTCAAAAGACATATCAGTTATAATCCCACTATACGTTATAAGTCATTTGATCAACTCATTGACTTCATGCATATGTCTTAAAACATAGCAAGTTAACGTCTTACTTTATATTGTAAGTCTTTAAAAGACTTCATGTTTGTGACTTTACAAAATCATAAACATTTATAATTAAAGTAATTATGAACACCACATCAGGTTTCAATTAATATTTCAAGTTAATATTTACTACATATATTTAAGTCATTCAACGAATACTTAAATTCAAAGTAGTATTAGATTACTTCATTTAATTATGTCATTCCATGAAATGTTCAACGTAAGAAACTGCAAAATCATTCATGCTCGTTCTCACGAAACGTGGGTATTTTACCTTGGGCTACAATCTAGTTCACGTTCTCACGTAACATAAATTGTAACTACAAGTGTTTCTTAAATATTGAATGACATAAATATTTAAAATAAAGTAGTCTTTATTATCATCTTGACACATGTTCTTAATAGGGCAATCATACATATTTAAATGTATACTTCATATTAGAACGTTATTCTCTTACTTTACAGTCAAGAGAATCCATTTAAATCATACTAATATGTGTTGTACCTTGCACACAATAAAGATTTCTCCCACTTGTGCATGGAACAACATCATGTATCATATAAACAACACGATACACGTTCGTTTATTTGATTAATATGACTTGTGTCATAGATATAACTAGTAGATATAGGACTATATTGATTAATAAGGAAACGCACATGACAATCCTTAAAAAAACATAAGTGCCTACAATTGGAAAGTAATTATCTACATGATATTCAAGAGATAATTTGAATTACTACACATCAAACAAGGCTTGTAGCTCCCATTGAATTAGAAATCATTTCAACAACTTCTTATTCAGTAATGCAACACAAATGCTCCCACTGAATTTGACAACATTGTAAGTGTTTCATAACCAGTGAAAACAAGTTGCTTGCTTTTTACTTTCCTACACCTTTAAAGAACCATACGTAATCATTACTAAGATACTAAAAGGTGTATTCTACTTTATGAATAATGGAATATCCATCAATGTTATTAACTAAAAAAATTTGGTATGCAATTTCTTCCTTAACAGGCCTACCATGCCCATAATGGTATGTAGCACCTTTAAAGGTTAAAGCAAAACAACTCGATAAATAATGCTAGTTTGCCTTTTACCAATTTTCGCGGTAAATAGTCTAACTTCTAATTTAGTAACTCATACATGTTTTCTAGTTAACCAACATTCATGTTTGTTACAAAAGGATTCATTCACCAAATGAAGGTAATGAAATCTTTATGGAAAATAAGATGTGCAATTCATTGCTATGAGTTACATTAGAATTTAGACAATTCAAATGTTCCTATTATACCTTTCTCATTCATGAAAAGGAATAGGATTGAGTCTCATGCTTCTCCCATGAAAAAGAGACTTCCTTTGTCTTTTTGGTAAATTATTCTCGATCAAACATTTGTTTGAAAGCAGAATGGATCAATTTACTAATCAAAGAGTAAACCACGTTTACGGTTAAATGTTGCATTTATACATTCAAAAGAATTACAAAATTCAATTTTTAGTATTTTCGATAATTAACCTTTTCAAGAAAATTAAATACCCATGGTTCATAAACATATAACCATTTAATTTTCATTGAAAACTAGGATCCAAATTGACATAGTTTCATCACATCAGTTGATCTGCTAGTAATGAAATTATTCAAAATGGTACGAGTCGAGCCTCAATTGCCAATTTTCAAATTGCAATTCCTAGATTTATGGGATTTACATTTAGCTAATTTCAATTGCCATATAAACATGTTTTATCCCCATCTTATGCCTTGAGTTGCCGTTCTCACTACAAAACTCAATTTAGTTGTCCAACTTAAGAAACTGCAAAATCGTCCATGCCCGTTCTCACGACACGTGGACATTTTACCCTTTGATTACGATCTAAGTCACGTTCTCACGCAAATAGAAAGTAATCTTAGGTGTTTCTGCTTCGTTGGATGGCATATAACTTAAATTTAAAGGGTAATAATTTTGATATCAATCAATATGTACAAAGATGTCATGCATTCATCTTTGTAGCATAGTTTTATTAAAACATTTATATCTTGTTTTAATGTATAAGCTTTTCATCATCAAACTTTAATTGAGGCATTGATTCACCAATCAAGGAATTTCTTGTTAATTATCATCCATTATACCATACTTTTGCATAAGTGTAAACACTTAGTGTTTCGTAATTACCACTGAAGGGCGCATGGAATTAAAACTAATTCGCGCTTAAGATGAGCTTGCACATTTAATGGCTTACTAAATAGCTCCATTCGAACTTTGTAAAGGCGGAGGACCGGTAAGCTAAAAGTATAACCTTAGACATCCTTTTCAAGGTGTGCGCACTTCTTTATTAACCCTTTATAATTCATTCTCATGGGTGAGCCGTTCGCACCATTTGTACCAAAGTCACCAATCAATTAAACGATTATGATTACTATGCTTAAAATACATGTTTCACCATTGTTTAGGTCATTTATTTTCTTGTAAAAATACCTTGTTACACATAACAAATAAGCAAGTATTTAAAAAAATAAACAAATAAACAATGAATGCATAACAAAAAAAATAAGTCATGCATATCAAATAGCCACATGCAAACGTTTTTGATAAATCCTATTAATAACCAATTCTAGATCTGTCAATATGCATATATTTAATTAAGACTTTCACCCGTTTTCATCTATGTACAAGGTGAGCCACATGCATAGATTCATCGATGCGGTCTTCCCCAATTTTAGATCTATCATAATTTAGTGTATATCACTTAAACAAGTAGAACATACAAAAAAAGCAGATCCATGATAAAACATGCAGATAATTATCATGGACATAAAATCACACTTAACAATTAATGCAATTAAACAGAGTTACGCAATACACATAAAATTGCATGCATCCTAGGGTTTCTAATCCAATTAAAACTTTAGTTTACAAAACCCTAATTAGGGCACCAAAAAAACGCCCCCCCCTAAAAAATTAGGGTTTAGGTTTTGCAAACCCTAGATCTACGCATACATATAAAAACACAACATGTTTATTTTATTTATGTGTTTCAGTAATTAATTACTTGTTATGCAAGGCTCGTGATGCCACTGTTGATTTTATAATACATGACATACAATAAAACATGTAGACATCAAGAGTACACAGCGGAAGACTAAAGATCATAACAAATAAATAATTAACTGAAAGTATGCGTAACGTACCTCTTGCGAATGTCGATCTCTTGAGCAAAACAAAAAGTGGGTTAAAGAGTTGTCCTCACCGCTCTACAACTCAAACCAATTGGTGTAAGAATAGTGTCTTACTACCACGCTCTTGTACACACGATTAACCAACGAATCAAGCGATTGCTAGATCTAACACAAGTCCTCGCTTTAAGGAAAACGAAACCAAACTCCCTAACAATGGGGTGTTCGGCGAATAGGGACAAGAGAGAGAGGAGAGATCTAGGGTTAATTCAATGCACAAAGTTATGAAAACCCCAGAACCTAGCCTTGTTTATATAGTGAATGGAAAAATTTGGGAACAAGTTAGGGCTTGGGTTGAGAACCCATTCCCTTGGCCGCCACTAGACAAGCCCAAGAGAAACCCATAACTTTTCCGTTTCAAGATTTTTCATTACTAGTCCTTTCTCTTAACATTCAACGGTCGTTAGTCATTTTTCCGTTAAATACTTAACGATCGTTAACCGGACTTAATGTGCAATAATTAATCGTAAACATTAACATTAATTATTTAACTTTAATTCTTATTCGCTAATGTGTGCAATCCCGTGGTCACGAGTTCGAATCCGGACATTTACGTGTTTGTAAATATATACATTTCCAACATTTCATTCTATGGATGGCTATCAAAGGAAGATTACAAACACAAGACAAGATTCAGAAGTGGAATAATGACACTAACATGAAGTGTTCTTTATGCAGTAGTGTGAATGATTCTCACACTCATCTATTTTTTGAATGTGACTACTCCAAATTCATTTGGGAAGCTTTGAAGGATAAAATGGAATATGTAAATGTTTCAAATACATGGGAGTCTATCATTGAGCAATATGCTAATGACAAATGCAATAACACCATTGGAAGCATTCTCAGAAGAATTGTTCTGGCAACTAGTGTATACCACATTTGGAAAGAAATAAATGATAGGCTATTTACTGGTGAAGCAATTGGAAAATCAAACTTACTGAAGATCATTGAAGACAACATCAAATTGCAACTAGTATGTCTGAAAGTTATGAAGTCTAATAATGTGTTGAGGGTTGCCAACAGATGGAATGTGGAGATGAATTATGTTAAGGCTTAGTATAAAGTCAGGGTGAAATAGATTAAGTGTATCTCTGTCTTAAGTATTCAAGTATTGAATGTCGGAATCTATGCGAACCACTACAGTATGCTAATACCTTGTACCTTGGAGTTTCCACAGGTGCGACTGTATCTTGTTAGTATTCATAAACTTCCAGGTTGGCCTAGGGAAGAACTTAGGAAGTTGATAACATCAAATAGTCCTGATTTTCTAAGCATTAATTTCCCCCTTTATCATCACATTTTGAGTAAAATGCTAGTGAAAACATCCTTATTCCTTATTATTTCATTTCATGACCTATTCTATGTAAGGAAGCTGTAATTGGACGTTTTCAAGCCATATGGATGAGTTGTCTCTTAACTACGGCGTAACCAAGTGATGAAGTTACGACGTAACTAAAGATTATGAAGGCTACGGCGTAACCTCACCAAAGTTACGCCATAACAACGGATAAACATCTAAATGACGAAGACTACGGCGTAACCCTCACCAAAGTTACGCCGTAATGAAGAAATACACATGATTTACAAAAGCTACGACGTAATTCCCAGCTAAGGTTACGCCCGTAACCATGGATAAGCACAAAGATTGAAGAGTTACGACGTAACTACCTAATAATGTTACGCCTGTAACTAGTATCGAGCCTATAAATAGTCGAAGGTTCCACCGCTTTAATCATCCCAAACCTTATCTCCTTTCCCAAACCTTCTAGGGTTTGGGAGATCAAACACGTAAGAAGAAGCATGGCTTAGAGCATCGAATAACGAAGTCCTCGCTCACGATTTCCATTGTATTCGAGTTTGAATTCCTTCTATATTTTTCTAGGACTTATACTTTGAATTCATGCTATTAATTGAAGTTTGCATTTATGTTATTGATATTCTCTTTAATTCTTTATAGACATTTGCTAGTCTTTTCATAGATCGCTAGTCTTGGTAGTATTATAAGCTTGGTAGTATCTAAAAGGCTGAGAGATATGACCAACTGACCAGCCTGATAGATTACGAAGTATGGGAGGAATTGGCCATAGTACAACCACTCTTTGTTTGCGAACTGACCAAATGATCACCTATCAAGTGGAGGTATTTAAGAGGTTAGGGGGGATCTTAGTTCCTAACGGTCGGGTTCCCACCGTCTAGATCTAGTAGATTTGGTGCTTAATGACTGCTATTAGGTTGTCGAATGATCCCGGGTGACCTGTTCATCTTGGTGAGGAATCTAAGAATCATAGGCCATGACGAATTGACCAAAGGAGTCTGGTGATAATTAACCACTATATTGAACCTTCATATCGAGAATCAATTCATATTTGTATTCTTCGTTAAGCTTCGTTTATCTATCTCTTTGCCCTAAATTTCTGGTGTCTGTGTGAGTGGAATAATAGCATATCGATAAATTATAACAATCTTGTCATACCCATATATTATCAATATCATTTCTAATCATCTTAGTTCTTTCAAGGTCATAACTCTCTTGGGACGACACTCGGATTTACCTAAGGCTTTACTACATCTGATCGGGTTCTCTGCCCGTTAGAATGTGTTTATCCTAAGTTATCTAAGTTTTATAAATATTAAAAGCAGGATGAATAGCACATCAGCTTTTTGGCGCCGCTGCCGAGGAGCAGTTAATGGAAGATCTAAGGTATATCATATTTACCCCATTAAGAGATTTGAGCACTTCCATAAGGTACGTATCTCAATCTCTCATATTGCAATATTACAAAGTTATCATCCGATGCTAGTAGTTACGGCGTAACTGCTATTAGGAGTTACGACGTAACCATTATATAATTATTTAAAAAATTAAATACATAAATTTTTT
This sequence comes from Chrysanthemum lavandulifolium, assembly GCA_022545495.1. Taxonomy (NCBI): domain Eukaryota; kingdom Viridiplantae; phylum Streptophyta; class Magnoliopsida; order Asterales; family Asteraceae; genus Chrysanthemum; species Chrysanthemum lavandulifolium. Next base: position 253,165,806 of record CM040240.1, on the reverse strand, counting down.
TTACTTATTTAGTTACGACGTAACTCCTATTTAGAGCTACGACGTAACCGCTATATAATCTCTAGATTTCTAAAAATTAAATCTTTAATTAAAAATTAAAAATAATATTATTAATTAGTTAGTTACGACGTAATCTATATTAGGATTACGACGTAACCCTTTCACAACAATTATTAATCTGAAAATATTAGTTACGGCGTAACTATTAAACCAATTACGCCGTAACCTCCTGCGGTATAAAACCTTATACGGATTAAAAACTAGGTTTTACACAAACCCTTTTCACCGCCTACCAAAACATTAATTTTTTCTCTCAAAAAATTTCTATCAAGATTTCTTCATCTCGGCATTCAACCATGGCTGGTAAGATCTATTACTACTCTTTTTGATTTGTTTCTTTCGATTATTCAATTAGGGTTTATATTTTAATATTTTAGAGATCTTGCTTATTTGATTATATTATTGCTATTGGTTTGATTAATTGATGATTATGATGAATTCCCCATGTTATTTTGATTCGTGTCCTATCACTATGGGTCGTTTAGGATGTTTTGGCTTAATTTAAAAGGGTTTTGGGTCAAACACAAACCTAGTGGGTTAGGCGCGGTCCCTCAGCACTAATAGGTTAAAAAAATTGTTTATACTTTTTACCACTTTGAAAAAATTGATGGTTCCGGCGTAATCTATTGCTTAATTTGACCATTGAGGTGCCGAGCCGAAAAGCTGGGGAAAGTTACGGCGTAACCTGGGGATAAGTTACGCCGTAACTGCTGAAGTTTGTAATTACGGCGTAACCATTGTGTTAAGTTGCGCCGTAACTACTGGAATAATCTAATTACGGCGTAACCGCAATAGTGGTTACGCCGTAATTATACATCAGTAAGGTCTGCACTTAACTGTTATCTGTTTTATTTGCAGGCGCTAACAACCCCGCTCAATGGGTTAGGTTTATGGCATACGAAGATGCAGGAATTAGGCAATTATGCCTTAATGAGTACGAGAAATTGAGGAGGAAATACATTAGTCAACCGGAAGCCCTTGATTTTGAGGCGTTTGATAGTTTGGCCAATGGGAAAGCTGGAAGGAAGTTGAGGAAATTCTGCAAGATTAAGTTCAAATGTTTAGTAGGGGAGTTCACATGCAATGCGTGGTTAAGGCTTTTTAGGATCACGGAGCCGGTCATTCCGGAATATGTCCGGGAGTTCCTTGCTAGTGTTGAGTTCCAAAATGAGATTGAGGATGATGATGTGGAGTCGTTGTTTTTCCAATTAGGGGGTGTGAGAAGGAGATTGACTGTAAGGCAATTTACTGAGAGAATGGGCTTGTATACTCATGAAGAAATGGAGTCGGAAGCTTTTCAAAGGTTTTACAACACTTGTTGGAGGCATAGGGATGAAACTCAAGACACTGCATCCTATTTCAACCGGATTGCTATTATGGATGGTTACGATTCTAAGCAACCACCATCCTACAAAATGGTAAGGAACCCCATTCACCGTTTGGTGCACCGACTCCTTACTTGCTCTATTCGGGCAAGGCACTCTGCCAAGGAGAAAATGACTATGGAAGATTTATACCACATGGAAGGAATGGAAGGGGGAAATAACATCGATGTCCCAACTATTTGGCGAGGTTCATGGGCGGTGGTGCAAAGGGGTTTACAGCTATGAGCCCAATTTAGGGGGCTCATTTCATTGGGAGGTTGGCTAGGAGCTATGATTTGATGACCGATGCGGCTTTGGCTCGGGTGTCTCGTGGTAGGGAGAGTAGCTTGATTGGGTTAAGTAAGCTAGTTGAGTTCGGGATTTGCACCCAAGACATGTATGGAGTGATTGAGCTAGCTGGGACAACCCCGAGGAGAGAAGTCGGGGAAGGTAGTGGTGTTGTTCGTGAAGCCGAAGAGGATGCTGAGGAGCGTGTGCCTAGGGGTCGAAGAAGGGCACACGTTAATGTGGGGGAAAGGTTACAGATCATCGACGAGCGGATCGAGGGAATGGCTACCCACTTCAACGAGGAAATTGATAGCCTCGGGGTGGGTTTATATGGTCTAAGTAACCAATTTGAGGGTTTTGCAGGTACCATGGATCAAGTGCAGCAGCTCCAGCAGGACTTCTTTAACTGGAGTGCAGATCGGACAAGCCAAATGCTCCAGAGCATGCACTTGAGCCACCCTAGATGGCAGGGACCGGGGTATGTGTACCAGCCCGACATCCCCGACATTGGCATCCAAGGAGGAGTGGCATTCATGCAGGCCGAGCCCACTCCTGGTAGCACCACAAGCACCCCGTTCGATCCCACCCAATTTCACTCCATGGATCACGATCTTCACAGGGATGATTGATTCCCCTGTTTGTTGGAACAATTTGAAACATATGTCTGCTTAATTATCGATTGTACCCATTGGGTACAAAATTTCCATGTATTCTGTGCAGGTTTTGGTTCTGTGATGGAATTATGGCATAACCTTTGGGTCGATACGCCAGTAACCTATGAAGCAAGAGTAGGAAAATTTTTGGCGATATAATAGTTAAGGCGTAGTCTCCGGAAATGATACGCATTAGCAACCTCATGACCCACCTTCAACCTTTAGTGAGACATCTTGGGCAAACAATTGAGAGGGGAGTTTATTTCTTTCTTGATTATTTTTCATTTCTATTTTATTTTTCCTTTTCTTCGTAGAAATGGGACTTTGTACACTTCAAGTGGGGGATAGGAATAGAAATGAAGTGTATGATTACTTAGCTTACTTGCCCTAATTTTCTAGTTGGTTTCAAAATTTTAAGCTCATTTGAAAAATTTTGTCATATTTTAACCAATCTAGAATTACATAAAGCCGAGCACACTATAACCCTTATTGCCATTGGTGAGATTTAGCCTTTCCGTTTTCCCCATTTTACCCAAATCTACCAAATATTGAGTGTGCCGATAGTATTGTAAACTTTAGAACTTGGCTTTTACATCACTTCGAGACCATAGACGAGTAGTGTATCAAGTTAGCTTGGTGCATTTGGAAAAGGCGATTTGAAAAAAGTAAATGTTTTAGGATTAAACCCAAATAGCCCATATGTGTTCACTTGTGTGCGTTTATCGATTAGTCACATTGGCTTTTCGACCTCCGTGTTAACCCTTTTTGTTGCATTCTCCTTTAGTGCAAGATACCCTAGTTACACCCCTTTTGAGCCTATCCTTTCAATTTCTAACCCTTATTTTCGTTACACCCTTACACCTTAGCCTACCGTGTAGTCTTACCTTTTTATCTTGAAGTCATTGTTCGCCCTAGTTCGAGGTTCGAAATAAAGTTTCGAGAGGCGTACCTAATCATCTACATCTTGCTGAAGACCGTCAAAGACCCCTAAAATTATCTCCTTATGCTCAGTTCAAGTGGGGGGATGCACATGTTTAAAAGAAGAAGAAGAAGAAAAAAAAAGAAGCTATTTGTGTTATAGTGCGGAAAATTATAAGCACTATAGAAATTGGCATTGAGAATAATCTTCTCGATCACATTCGAAGGTTGGAAGAATAGTTCAAGAAAGAATAATGGTGGATTCCAGTGACATATATTGATCATATGAAGATGAACCTCGAATTAACGGTGGGGCGATGGCAACTCGGTTTTAAGCTAAGACTATTTGTTTTCTTTTTCTTTTCACCCATTAAAATATCCCATGCCTTACCTTACCCTTTTTGTCGTGAAGCGTGTCTAGGTGATGCAGCGAGCAATCCTTGATGTCTTGGCCATGGATTTGGTCATGTATCATTGATTTTGTCCACTTCGCCGTGACACGTTAGTAATGACACTACCCCAAAGCCTTTGAATCACTATAACCCAACATTGCTTTCTAAAATCTGTCTTAACCTTAGCTCTAGTGGTGGAGTTGTGTGTAATTGCCAAGCTTATGATAGAATACTTACTATGTCCGTGCAATTGAGTGATCACCCCGAAATTAACACTTAGATTAGGATGAGAGTGAGAGTGTTTTCGTTCCCATTTCGTGAGGTGTTCGGCTCTTATTAATATTCTAGCATGGAAATCTTAAACTACACATTCCTTGAGGATGTATCTTTTGCAGTCTAAATTGGTCTACTTGAGGGCAAGTAGAGTTTAAGTGGGGGGATATTTGATAACATCAAATAGTCCTGATTTTCTAAGCGTTAATTTCCCCCTTTATCATCACATTTTGAGTAAAATGCTAGTGAAAACATCCTTATTCCTTATTATTTCATTTCAGGACCTATTCTATGTAAGGAAGCTGTAATTGGACGTTTTCAAGCCCTATGGATGAGTTGTCTCTTAACTACGGCGTAACCAAGTGATGAAGTTACGACGTAACTAAAGATTATGAAGGCTACGGCGTAACCCTCAGCTCAGGTTACGCCGTAACAACGGATAAACATCTAAATGACGAAGACTACGGCGTAACCCTCAGCTAAGGTTACGCCGTAATGAAGAAATGCACATGATTTACAAAAGCTACGGCGTAACCCCAGCTAAGGTTACGCCGTAACAATGGATAAGCACAAAGATTGAAGAGTTACGGCGTAACTACCTAATAATGTTATGCCGTAACTAGTATCGAGCCTATAAATAGTCGAAGGTTCCACCGCTTTTAATCATCTCTCCTTTCCCAAACCTTCTAGGGTTTGGGAGATCAAACACGTAAGAAGAAGCATGGCTTAGAGCATCGAATAACGAAGTCTCGCTCACGATTTCCATTGTATTCGAGTTTGAATTCCTTCTATATTTTTCTAGGACTTATACTATGAATTCATGTTATTAATTGAAGTTTGCATTTATGTTATTGATATTCTCTTTAATTCTTTATAGACATTTGCTAGTCTTTTCATAGATCGCTAGTCTTGGTAGTATTATAAGCTTGGTAGTATCTAAAGGGCTGGGAGATATGACCAACCCGACCCCAGTCGATAGATTGCGGTATGGGAGGAATTGGCCATAGTACAACCACTCTTCGTGTGCGAACTGACCAAATGATCACCTATCAAGTGGAGGTATTTAAGAGGTTAGGGGGAATCTAAGTTCCTAACGGTCGGGTTCCCACCATCTAGATCTAGTAGATTTGGTGCTTAATGACTGCTATTAGGTTGCCGAATGATCCCGGGTGACCTGTTCATCTTGGTGAGGAATCTAAGAACCATAGGCCATGACGAATTGACCAAAGGAGTCTGGTGATAATTAACCACTATATTGAACCTTCATATCGAGAATCAATTCATATTTGTATTCTTCGTTAAGCTTCGTTTATCTATCTCTTTACCCTAAATTTCGTGTGTTGTGTGAGTGGAATAATAGCATATCGATGAATTATAACAATCTTGTCATACCCATATATTATCAATATCATTTCTAATCATCTTAGTTCTTTCAAGGTCACACTCTCTGGGACGATACTCGGATTTACCTAAGGCTTTACTACATCCGATCGGGTTCTCTTCGAATGTGTTTATCCTAGTATGTGTTTATCCTAAGTTATCTAAGTTTTATAAATATTAAAAGTTTGGTTTGTACTATCAATAGCGATGAAATAGCACATCAATGTTGTTCATTCAAAGGATCTTTGGCCACAAGTTTTTAATCATCGTAAGTAATTTTTTACTCTTGTTTTAGTTCAAGTATCTTTTGCTGCCTGCTATACCTGATATCATGATAACGTAGCTTCTTAGGTTTTGTTTGTTTTTTTCTTTGTTTTTGTTTTTGTTTTTGTTTGTTAGTTTGTTTGTTTGTTTCATTTATTTATTTATTTATTTTATTTTTTTATTGCACGCTATACTAAATTTTAAACCTTTCAAATACAGAGCTACATCATGTCAGATAATATATGCGAAGACTTGGTTGTTGAAATTTTCACTAGATTACCCGCCAAATCCCTCATTCGATTTAGATCGGTCTCTAAATCATTATGCGCTCGTATTGCTACCCAAGATTTCATCCGCTTGCATACTATTCGTTCCAACAGGATCCCAGAAAAAGTTTTGCTAAGACATGAAATTCCTCACAGGGTGGGCGGTGCTATTTTAAATGAAATTTTCTATACATTACATACCGAATACCAATTGCCTGATCACGGATATGATGGTATAACACCATTCAAGTTTCCTTTTCCTTTAGGAAGTAGGGCTAGTGCAGTCGGTTCATGTAATGGAATTATGTTGCTTCTTGATGACAGAGATTTAATTTTCTGGCTTTGGAACCCCTCAATAAGGCGCAAACTAAAGTTACCAAGGTATCCTTTAAATGAAGCGTACATCTTCCTCACTGGGTTTGCTTTTAATCTAGTCACCGAGGATTACAAGATTGTTATAATTTCTTACATATATGGGCAAGGTATACAAAATTCATATGTTTACACTATGAAGACACGTACTTGGTGTGAGATTATTTCTATCCATACTACTCCTCTGTACTACGTAAGTAGAGTAGGATGTTTAGTCTACGGAGTGTTTCACTGGTTAGTATATGATAAACTCCACTGGTATATAATGACATTTGATGCAAGTACTCATGTTTTTGGCACGATGGAATCGTCGACACACAAGAGATTTGAACAATTTACAACCATCAACGGTTCTCTAGCTGTGATAACTAAGGGTGGTGATTATGCAGAAGTTTGGGTTGGTAATGAATACAATGCTTAGTATATGAATATATATGGCTCTCAAAAGTCAAAATTGATAAATTCATATATACAAACCAAAAGGTGACTTATTATATGGTGGATTTGAAAATTTGCTTAAAAGTGTTTATCACATTTTTTTTATACACAAATAAGCATTTTTGAGAACCAATAGAACATTAAAAAATGAGAATATATTAGCTACAATTAATTGTAGCTAATTAGCTATTACAATTTTGTGCTAAAAAATATGGGTCCTTGTTTATTTTTGTGAGTTTCTGATTATTTTTTGTGGGTACTTGATTTATTGTTTTTGTATATTTGTGATGTGGCTACATTATCCTCTAAAAATATAGACGGCAAAAACATATAATGGGCCAGGCTGCAAAAGCAAACCTATATATATACCATCAAGTCAAACCTAAAAATCCATTCATTCGTAGGATCTTTGTCCACCATTTTTTAATCATCGTAAGTGATTTCTTTTAGTAATAGTTCATTCTTTTACTCTTGTTTTATCTATGGATACTTTTTAGATTGACCCCTTAGTTTTTTTTTTTTTTTTTTTTTTTAATTTTTTTTATTTTTATAATTTTGTTTATATCAAAAGCCTATAAACCGAAAACGCGAATCAGAATATAAAGTTTAATAAGCCCAAACGCTTAAAACCGCCGAAATACTAACAAAATCGATAAAAACTGCACAATAGAATGAAAAACGAGGACAGAAGGAATATTCCACATGGATGTGACCCATGGGAGGCTCCAATAACAGATCCCTTATCTTTTGCTGCCTGCTATACCTGATATCATGATAACATAGCTTCTTAGGTTATTATTTTTTTTTCGTATGAATTTTTTATTGCAATGCTATTACTAAAGTTTAAACTTTAAACCCTTCAAATACAGAACTACATCATGTCAGATAATATATGCGAAGACTTGGTCGTTGAAATTTTAACTAGATTACCGCCCAAATCCCTCATTCGATTTAGATCGGTCTCTAAATCATTATGCACTCGTATTGCTACCCCAGATTTCATCCGCTTACATACTATTCGTTCCAACAGGATCCCAGAAAAAGTTTTGCTAAGACATGAAATTCCTCACAGGGAGGGCATTCAAGAGTTTTATCAAATTTTCTATACATTACATTCGGAAAACCAATTGCCATTGTCTCTTGATCACGGATATGATGGTATAACACCATTCAAGTTTCCTTTTCCTTTAAAAACTATGGCTGGTGTTGTCGGTTCTTGTAATGGAATTATGTGTGTGGTTCTTAATAACAGAAATTTTATTCTCTGGAACCCCTTGATAAGGCGCAAACTAAAGTTACCAAGATATTCTTCAGGGAAACCTTACATCTTCGCCACTGGATTTGCCTTTGACCGAGTCACCGAGGATTACAAGATTGTTACACTTTCTTTCGAATCATATGCATTCGTTTACACCATGAAGACACGTACATGGTGTCGGATTTCTAACCCTATTACCCCGTCTTGTTACGTAACTAGAAAAGGACATTTAGTCAACCGAGTGTTACACTGGGTAGTGAGAAATCAGATATATGCTAAGATCCATCGGTGCATAATGACATTCGATGTGAGTACTCATGTTTTTGGCACGATTGAATTGCCAAGAAACGAGGACTGTATAGAACTTACAACTATAAACGGTTCTCTATCTGTGATAACCTATGAAGGTGATTATGCAAGGATTTGGGTTAAAAAAGAAGACAATACTACTACCAATTGGGTTAGTTATCTTGTGTTTAAGTCGAAGGTATCAGCGATGGTTATGCCACTTTCTATAAATGGTTATTTACTATTGACCTGCTATTCCCCTAAGGGCATTGAAGTTTATAGAAATTGTACAAGGGCGCGATCACGACTTGTGCAATTCAGTGACTCTTCAATCATGAAAGATGCGTCATGGTTTGTCGAAAGCCTTGAGTTGCTAGACACCGGGTCTCCTTACGAGGAAAGCAAACTATCTGTTCTTGAAAGAACAGAAAAAGATCAACTATCTTTTCTTTTTAGGTGATAACCTATGAAGGTGATTATGCAAGGATCTGGGTTAGAGAAATTAACAATGTTACACCTGATTGGATTGCTCATCTTCGATTTAAGGCGGATAAATATGCATCAGGAGTTATGCCGCTTTTTAAAAAATGGTAATATACTGTTAAAATTTTTCCCTGACGGCATCAAAGTTTATAGTGATTGGACAAGGGAGCGATCACGACTTGTGGAATTCAATGACTCTTATATCATGAACATGTCATGGTTTGTCGAAAGCCTTGAATTGTTAGACAGAGGTCTCCTTGCGGAGAAAACAAACCATCTGTCCTTGAAAGAAAAGAGAGAAGCACAATAACACATGAAAGAAGCTTTGTTGACAGCTTACCAAATGTGTACGTTTCTTTACAGGTTAAGCATAAATTATGTTCAGATTTTTTTAAACTTGTATAATACTCTTGTTGCTATGGTTGCTCGTAGCAACTTTTTTTTTCTTTCGCAATAATTCATTGCAAATGAGGAGTACATAGTTACTGTTTTTATTTCTTCCTCTGATAAATGTTGATATGAAATCACGTGGAATTTACATCAAGTGCCACAATTTTGTAGCAATGTAATTAGTCACGTAGATGGTATACAATTATCAAGGCATAAAACTCACATCCCAGACTCTTCAAGGAGTTTAAGAATGTTATGTTCAGGTGCACTGATTGATGGTAATATCATACGATTTGTCCGAGGTCTTGACTTCATTTTAGTTGTTTCGGGTTGAGGTGGGGCTCCTGTTTCTTCCGCATTATGTCTGCCCTCGTGTGTGCCCCTGCAGATACACGCCCTTCCATATTCTTCCATCCTTTGTGTAACAAAACAAGTCAGTCAAATAAAATCATAGATAAACCACTGAAAAATCTATAAGTTGCCAAATAGTTTTCCAAGAATGGTAATCTTAAATTCTTACTAATGACAAGACTACGAAACTAAATGATGTTAGGGAATAACGAAATCTATCTCGATTGTCCGCAGAAAGCAACTGGTTGACTTTTAAAGGTCAAAGTGTAGCAGCTTTTATCTATATCTATACAACTTATAAAGATTTATGCTTAATCTTGAAAACATTAAAAAGCTTGAAAATAAGTAAAGTGGTTTCTAAAATACCCCTTATTAATACCTTTTAATGCTTCTTAAACTTTAATCTTAAATGGCAACTTCTAAAATAGCAACTTAGACAAACAATGTAAAGTTTAAAAAAAACAGATACACGGTTTATAATTTGAATGGAACTTTTTAATAAGAATTTCTAAAGCACACCTACATGGTTTACCAATTTTGAATGGAAGTTTATTTATCACACGAAAATTAATAATAAAAAAATGATTACAAATTGAACCCATCAAGAGTCACACCAGAATCACAAGTTCGCAAGTATAATAATTCGCCGCTATATGCCTTCGCTTTGCGCGGGTATATGGATAATGTATAAGGTCACCAAATCTTAGAAGTTAAAATATTTCCATAGGCCACCAAAATAGGTAGCTCATCAAATGTATACCAAATCTAGAAAATATATACGGATGCAAACATTTTCTTATGAAACTTATTATATTTTGTAAAGTAAATAACTCTAACAATCCGTTTGTTACTTATTGCTATTTATACTTAAAAGTTCATTCGGCATGAAAATGGCATCATGTTTTCACCACTTCTGTAAAAAACTGAAAGATACTAGTTTAGAGGGCACTTACATTAAGGATTGAAGGTTCGGGCAATGGGCATTGAATGGGTTGATCAATATCAAGAGGCTCAGTAGGATGCTCAACAAGTTTAAACTCAACTGCTACTTCAATTCCATGATGAGAAGTAGACATGACTCCTGCAACACTTGTTGTTTCTATAGCCAATGTATCTGGTACCGCATCTTCCTTTTGGTCCTTCAAGTAATTAACAACCAAATGCACAATTAACTAATGAGTCAAAAAAACAAAGGAACCCCAAAATAAGTTATAATTGCAAAAATCTGCTAATCCGACAGTGAAATGAAAGCCTATTTCCAACATTACAATTTCCAAAATCAAATTTGACACGCAATTTTGGTTTTTATACATCCAAAATGTTATATTATTATAGTTACATGTAGCAACAAATCTTTCCCTGTCACAAGAAAACAATTCACATCTATTTTTTACTTTTTAGCTATTTACTAACTTGACTCATAATAGTCAAACAAGGTAGTTAGAGCATACGGTACCATAACTCAACTTGTGAGTTATGGCTTAACTCAAACGCGTTAAGGGCCGTGTTAACATACCGCCCCATCGAGTTAAGCACTTGCGTTAAGGGCCGAGTCACCACCATAACGTGGTGTTAGCCTGTTAGGTTATAACTTGGCTGAGTTATGGATTGAGTTACCATACCACCCCATGAGTTATGTTGTAACTCAAGTTTTTTTTGTTGAGTTATGATAAAAGTGGGGCAACAAATGTGGAGTTATGGTTGAGTTATGATAAGGGGTGTTTTTTTTAGTTAAGGTTAAAATGTTAAAGTTGATGTGGCGCTGACGTTGCACAGCGTTAAGCCTTAACTCGAGTTATGATACCCTATGCTCTTATATGGAAACCAATAGTTAATTTGAAATTTTCTAATAGAACAAGAAATACTAATATCTAATATCAACATAGAGTGAATTTGGAGGAAAATTTTGCTAATTTTAAGATGAAATATGTTAAATTTGCATATATCAAATTGCTTATTCCAAAACCAGAGTTGCATCATAATTTCCTTAACACTATTTATCTAGGTATTTACTCTTGTGTTTTTACACAACAAACACAAATGCCTGCTTTTTACAAACATAAGTAAATTCAAAAACTATTTCCATCAACTATATGTACAACATAAACACCAAATTAGGAATAGTCTTCAACATATTGAGCTACAAGTCAAACCCAAATTCTACAAACAAACTAAAACAAACCACATAATCAGCTAAACCAATTTTAATAACTAAACTTCAGTAAAAGTAAAAAGTGAAAACCATATTATGATCTAACAAAAGACCAGTTCCTATATCACAAGGTAGTTCATAATAAACAATCACTAAAATAACACAAATTAATTATCAATGTAAACAAATACTTAAAACATACAAGTCCGGTTTGAGATAGCTTACTTTAGAGTGTTTTCATGAACAGCTTAAAATTGCTTCTTCAAACTGCTTATTTTTTATAAATAAACAAAAATCTATAATTTTTTAGCACCAAATCAAGAATGGGTAATCTCCATTCTCCAACATAACTCTAAAAGTCAACCCCTTAAGTACAAAACAAGGTTCATAACTAAACTTAACTGAAAACAACAAAATCTAACAAAATCCCAGTTTATAAATCATAATAACCAACCACTAACAAACTTAACACAGAAACAATACACACACACACAAATCTCAACAAATACTTAAAAGGGTCTTGAAAAAACATAATCTAACAAAATCTAGTTCATATATCACAACAAACAATCATTAACAAACATATACATAAATACTAAAGAACACAAAAATCTTAACAAGTACTTAGAAGGGTAATACAAAAATCATAGTCTAACAAACATATGTCAACAAATAGTAATTTAGAAAGACTTACAAGTGCACTTTGTGATCTACGATGACCATTTCTACTAACCGAAAACCTTGAAAATAAACCAACCATGTTCAGGCTAACAGAATCTTTGTTGGTTTACGTTTGAGCAAACTACAAGTTCATAAAAAGTGAAGTGGTTTATTGTCAGATACTTTTGTTTTTCTCTCTCTAGAAATCTAACAAAGATCAGATCTAAAACACTTTTTGATATGAGTATTGAATACAACCCCCTTCCTGAGTCTTTTTACTCAACCAGCCTTCCATCTTTCAAGTATTTGCATATTTGGTCCATGCATATCTGTAAAACACAAAAAACACAATATATCCAAGATATGCAAAATGTAAACTTTATCTTTTACCTTTGTGTTAAAGAGTTTTACCAAATGTAGCTTATCCTTTTAACATTCCTCCTTAAGATGGCTTTTGGTATAAATCGTTTGAACTCGACAACCTGCAAAACTTGGAATAATCTGCAACATTTAAACCCTAGTAAAAATGTTAGCCACATCGTCCTCGATTTAAGTTTGATAGTTTGACAATACCGGTTTCAACTTTATCTTTTAAGAAAAACAACTCTATTTCAAAATGCTTTGTTCTTTCATGGAAGACATAATTTGTTGCAATTTGTATTGCAGAGTTGTTATCACAATTAAGAGTTACCACATGAGATATTTTCACATTTAGTATAGCAAGAACTTTCATTATCCATATAACTTCACAAGTTACACTGTTTATAGCCATATATTCTGCTTATGTAGAAGATTTGGCCAAAACAATTGCTTTGTTACTTTTACAAGAAACTAAATTGTTTCCCGAATCACACTATAACCGATTCTGATCCTTCTAGTGACTTTACAGTTTGCCCAATCACAATCAACAAAAACATTTAGACCAAGATCGAACTTTTATTGAAATAAATACCATTAACTGGTGAATTCGAATATATCCGAGAATTCTAAATGAAAGTTTTAGATGAAGTTGCAAAGGTGCATGCACACATTTGGACAATTTACAACCACTAACGATTCTCTAGCTGCGACAACTTATAAAGGTAATTATGCATGGATTGGGTTAGAGATAAAAACAATGTTACTCCTAATTGGATTGTTCATCTTCGGTTTACGGTGGATAAATATGCATCATCGGGAGTTATGTCGCTATCTAAAATGGTAATACACTATTAAAATATGTCCCTAGCGGCAAATTTTTTAGTGATCGACAAGGAGCAATCGCTACTTGTGGAATTCAATGACTCTTATATCATGAAAATGTGATGGTTTGTCGAAAGCCATAAATTGTTTGATAGAGGTCTCCTTAAGTGGAAAATAAACCATCTTTCCTCGAAATAAAAGAGAGAAGCACAATAACACATAAAGATATCTTGGAGGGTTCGATGGTCATCCAACAGGTTATCGACATGCACAACGAAAATAAACACATAAAATTGTCTAGACAAATACCACGAGTATAAATCTACTAAATAGTGATATAACCTAAAACTAACACGTATAAAGGGTGTTTAGATGACTTACTTGTTAATATGCTATAAGTAACCTTCTTTAACCTTTTCTCGATGCAATTAACACCTTCTTGATCTCATTCATGCCTCACGATACTTCTTAGGGTTTTTTTTTTTTTTTTTTTTTTTTGTGTGGATAATCACTTTTAGGGTCACAGTAAGGTATTCACCGGTACTACAAGTAGAACTAGGCTACAAACCTATTGCAAGTTAGGTAGCACTGAAACCGAGTAAACCCTAAATTGACTAGAAGTCTATTTAGAGATCAACTTATACGAGTCGACTTATGGTCGACTTGTAATAATCGACCAAAGGAAAAATGTCTTTCTCTCAATTTTATTTCAACTTGGAGTTGCAAATTGCTATTTCGGCCAATAAGTCATTTTTCATTACTTCCTATTGAACTGACTTTAGCACACATCATTACAATTTTAAGTTGTAACTGGAAACTAAGTCTAAATCCAATGAGAAGTAAAGTCAAATTTCTTACATCCTTAGGTCATTGGGATAGTTCGTCACGATCAGAGAACGACAATAACATTGATACATGTGTTCGCTTCTCGATCATAGTCACGTCCAACATTTTCCCTACAAATGCATGTGGAACTCAATGTAACACCCCCAATTTCGTAATTGCAATGGAATTCAAATTGTGTGTTACTCGATGGTATAGTAGTTATAATAATAAAAAAACGAACTCTAATTAAGTCGTTTTAAAAGACTTATCATTCAATTTATTGAAATATCATAGTTACAAAAGATAGGTCCTAATAGTTTCACGGTTAAATATTACATCAATATAAAGTTTTTGATGATTTTCGAATGATAATACAAAATATAGCCTTCTTGAATATCCATGCCCTTCCATTCTAGCTGCGTACCTTATGGACCTGAGATAATCATGCTTAAAAGTTCAACACAAAGGTTGAGTGAAATTTATAGGTTTATTATTAAACAGTTGAACACAAGATTTCAGTGTGGGTTACGTTCTTATACACCCATAGTTTGAAAACAGTTGTTATTGTACTAAGCTCATGACAACTAAAACGTTAATCGTGTATCAATAGAAATTGATATAATAGTGACAGTGGCCCTAGTAGGTAATTTGCCGTTATATCTAGTTGGATCTACATGGCCTGAAGAGTCGGTTCTTAGCCAAATCTAACTGGTTCATGGCTCGAATAGATGGTTCTTAGCCGGTTCACATTTAAACAAAAATTTGAATCTCGTGTAAAAATTTAACGTTTTGTTTTCCCTAAAAATTAAATTTTACTCAAATTTTCCCGCCAGAATACTTTTGTTTTCTTTCTTTTTTTGGAATTAACTTTTGTAGTGATGGGTCTAACTAGTTATTGGCCGAAATAGTTGGTTCCTATTGGTTCTCGGCCGGAATAGGCTGTTCTTAGTTGGATATAACTAGTTCTTGGCCGAAATAATTGGTTCCTAGTGATTCTTGGCCAGCATACTCTAGCTACTTTCCTCTCTCTAAGTTTCTTGCTAAGATTTGAACCATATAATTGATTGTTTGTGTGTTACAATAAACAATATCCAACAATTGGTATCAAGAGCCATGGTTAGATCATAAAGATTGGTTATTTGTGTGTTTTGTTGGTTCGAATTTTATACCCTAAAAGTGTTAAAGTCTGAATTTTGATAGTACTTTTGTGTTTAGAATCATCATAAGTGCTTAGGTTTTGGTTTGGAAGGCTTAATTCATCTTTGTTATAGTGTTTTGGATTGGAAAAGTTTAGTTTTTGAAGAGTTTCAAGGAAGCAGTTTGAGTCTCGTACTATTTTCTTGTATGCGGTCTGATGTCATTTGGGTGCGATTTGATCTGATCAAGGAAGCGATTTGTCTAGATTCGTTGTATCGGAAGCGGTTTGACTTAAGCGGTTTGACATAAGCGGTTTGACTGAAGTGGTTTGACTTAAGCAGTTTGTTTTTAGCGGTTTAACATAAGCGGTATGACTTAAGCGGTTTGACTCAAGCGGTTTGTCTTCAGCGGTTTGATCTAAGCGGTTTGTTAAGAAGCGGTTTGATTTAAGCGGTTTGTATTCCAGCGGTTTGACAATCCTGCGATTTGACCAACGCGATTTGACCACTGTGATTTGATAAAAAAAATGCGTTTTGTCTTTTACGGTTTGACTACTTGCGGCTTGACCAAAGTTTACTTTTTACGTTAAAACTTCAAACGGCCATAACTTTTGAACCGTAACTCCGTTTTCAGCAAAATACATGTCAAAACGACCGGAATAACTCGAACCAAGAGGGAACAAGTTAGAACTAGTTAAGAACCGGATATTCGCCAAGAACCAAGAAGAACCGCTAAGAACTAGCTATTCCGCCAATAAATAGTTAGATCCAAATAGGAACCAGCTATTCCGACCAAGAACCGCTTAGATCCAACTAAGAAGCGCTTATTCCGCCAAGAACCAAGACAAACCAGTTAGAACCAGATAAGAACTAGCTATTCCGCCAATAACCAAGAAGAACCATTAAGAACATGCTATTTTGGCCAAGAACCGCTTAGATCCGACTAAGAACGATATTCTCGTTAGGATTTAGAAAATCCATAGTGAAGTGTCGGTCACCCCAACTATTGTCTAGCATATGTTAGCTCATAGACATTACGTTATCTATTAGTTAGTTAGTTAGTTAGAGTAACACCGTGGAGGACGGACGGGTCTTTACCCACTGTATGCCTGATCTACAGCCCGACAGAGGGTGTATTATGTAAAACTATAAATACCCTCTACCTTCCAAGGTAAAGGGTTGGACCTTTCATTTCTTAATCTAACATTCTCTTCGTTTTTCGCTCACTTTCTCTCTCTAGAAAGGATCCCATCTCCCAGTTTCTCTCTCTAAGTTTCTTGCTAAGATTCGAACCATATAATTGATTGTTTGTGTGTTACAATAACCATTATCCAACAATTGGTATCAAGAGTCATGGTTAGATCATAAAGATTGGTTATTTGTGTGTTTTGTTGGTTCAAATTCTATACCCTAAAAGTGTTAAAGTTTGAATTTTGATAGTACTTTTGTGTTTAGAATCATCATAAGTTCTTAGGTTTTGGTTTGGAAGGCTTAATTCATCTTGGTTATAGTGTTTTGATTGGAAAAGTTTAGTTTTGAAGAGTTTCAAGAAGCGGTTTGAGTCTCGTACTATTTTCTTGTATGCGGATTGATGTCATTTGGGTGTGATTTGATCCGATCAATGAAGCGATTTGTCAAGATATTGGATGCGGTTTGTCTAGATTCATTGTATCGAAGCGGTTTGACTTAAGCGGTTTGACTTAAGCGGTTTGACGTAAGCGGTTCGACATAGGCGGTTTGACTTAAGGGGTTTGACTTAAGCGGTTTGACCAAGCGGTTTGTCTTTAGCGGTTTGACATAAGCGGTTTGACTTAAGCAGCTTTGACTCAAGTGGTTTGTCTTTAGCGCTTGATCTATGCGGTTTGAAAGAAGCGGTTTGAGTTAAGTGGTTCGATAAGAAGCGGTTTGATAAAAGCGGTTTGATTTAAGCGGCTTGTATTCCGCCGGTTTGTATTCCACTGCTTGACAATCCCGCGATTTGACCACTACGATTAGATCAAAAACTGAGTTTTGACTTTACGGTTTGACTACTTGCGGTTTGACCACTTGCGACTTGACCAAATTTGACTTTTACGTCAAAACTTCAAACGCCATAACTTTTGAACCGAACTCCGCTTTCAATAAATACTGTCAAACGACCGAACAACTCCGAACCAAGAGGGAACCGCTAGAACTAGTTAAGAACCGGATATTCGCCAAGAACTAGTAAGAACCGCTTAAGAACTAGCTATTCCACCAATAAATAGTTAGATCCAAATAGGAACCGCTATTCTGCGAAGAACCGCTTAGATTCAATTAAGAACCGCTTATTTCGCCAAGAACCAAGACAAACCAGTTAGAACCAGATAAGAACTAGCTATTCCGCCAATAACCGCTTAAGAACATGCTATTTTGGCCAAGATCCGCTTAGATCCAACTAAGAAGCGCTTATTCTTGTTAGGATTTAGAAAATCCATAGTGAAGTGTCGGTCACCCCAACTATTGTCTAGCATATGTTAGCTCTTAGACATTACGCTATCTATTAGTTAGTTAGTTAGTTAGAGTAACACCGTGGAGGACGGACGAGTCTTTACCCATCAGATGCTCGATATATGACCGACAAAGCATGACATGTAAAACTATAAATACCCTCTACCTCCCTAGGTAGAGGTTGGACATTTCATTTCTTAATCTAACCTTCTCTTTGTTTTTCTCTCACTTTCTCTCTAGAAAGGATCCCATCTCCCGCTTCTCTCTCTAAGTTTCTTGCTAAGATTTGAACCATATAATTGATTGTTTTGTGTTACAATAACCAATATCAAACAATTGGTATCAAGAGCCATGGTTAGATCATAAAGATTGGTTATTTGTGTGTTTTGTTGGTTCGAATTTATACCCTAAAAGTGTTAAAGTTTAAATTTTGATAGTACTTTTGTGTTTAGAATCATCATAAGTGCTTAGGTTTTGGTTTGAAAGGCTTAATTCATCTTGGTTATAGTGTTTTGGATAGGAAAAGTTTAGTTTTTGAAGAGTTTCAAGGAAGCGGTTTGAGTCTCGTACTATTTTCTTGTATGCGGATTGATGTCATTTGGGTGTGATTTGATCCGATCAAGGAAGCGATTTGTCAAGTTCTTGGATGCGGTTTGTCTAGATTCGCTGTATCGAAGCGGTTCGACTTAAGCGGTTTGACATAAGCGGTTTGACTTAAGCTGCTTTGACTTAAGCAGTTTGACTCAGCGGTTTGTTTGTAGCGGTTTGACATAAGCGGTTTGACTTAAGCGGTTTGACTAAAGCGGTTTGTCTTCACCGCTTGATCTAAGCGGTTTAAGTTAAGTGGTTTGATAAGAAGCGGTTTGATTTAAGTGGTTTGTATTCCAAATAGCTTGACAATCCCGGATTTAACCACCGCGATTTGATAAAAAAAGTGACGACTTTTATGGCTTGACTACTCATGGCTTGACCAAAGTTGACTTTTACTTCAAAACTTCAAACGGGCATAACTTTGAACCGAACTCCGCTTTTAGCGAAATACCTTGTTGGGATATAGAAAGTCAAAGCATCGCTAAAGAAGAAAGTCAGCATCGCTTCGCTCATCAAAGTGTCGCATGGTTAAAGGACCATATGCAATATCGTTAAGGATTATTATGTAATTCTAGAATGTTCTTAGATTAGTTTAGTATTACTTGTCGTATAAGGTTTGTAATTGTAAACCGACTAGGGTTATCCTTAAGCCTATAAAAGGACCCCTAGATTGGCATTAGAGAATACGAGTTTTAGAGAGTACGACTGCATATTTTTTTAGAGAGTACGATATTAGAGTTTTAGAGTTGTTAGAGAATCTGTATAACAAGCAGGTTCTAAGTATTAATAAAATCATTGAAGTTAAAGTTAATTCTTCTTAGCTTTGTTAAGTAAATTCCGCATACTTAATAGAGTAAGTTCAGTGTTTCATTTTTAGTAACTTAGGATTTATCCGAGGTTATTAAACCCTTACAAGCTATATAAGTTAGTTTGGTTAGAGTACATCGATCCAACAAGTGGTATCAGAGCTTGTGTGGAAACTCTGATTAAGAAGAAACCCTTAAAACCTAGTTAACAACAAACCCTAAAGATGTCGATCAAGTCGCACCACCCCATCCATCACCTCACCGAATACCAATCATCAAGAAGGAGAGTATGATCTTTGGAGCATGAAGATGAGACAAGACATTGCTATTACGCATCATGCACCGTGGAATGTAATTGTCAATGGTAATGAAGTTGTTGCATATCCTATTGAGATTCCTGGACAACCTAAACCACCTAAAGCCGCTTTGCCACCGCTACAATAAGAAATCAAGAGAAGGCTCTCAACATACTATTGTCTACTATACCGATGGTCACCTACTTAAGTTTCATGATGCTAAGGATGCTAAATAGTTATGGGTCGCCTCAAGACAAGGTTCGAGGTAATGATGCTTCCAAAAGATGCATGTAAACTGCTGAAGCAACAGTTTGAAACTTTCATTGTTGGTGAAGAGAAGGTCTTGATGATGCCTATGATAGATTCCAAAATCTCCTCACCATGCTAGAGTTATACAAGGCAGAGGTATCTGTTGAAGATGCCAATCTGAAGTTCTTAAGGAGTTTGCCATCTACATGGCATGTGATTGCTACTATGATCAGAGGACAACCTGGTTTGGACACTATGGACTTTGATGATCTCTACAACCATCTGAAGGTATATGAGCATGAGATGAATGGCCAAACAAGTTCAAAGTCTCACAATATAGCTTTTGTGTCGTCTGAAAAGAGAGGCAGTACTTCCACTAAAAGTACTGCTTACCCTACTCAAAGTACTGTTGCTCAAAGTACTGGCTATCCTGCTCATTCTATCACAACCATGACCAACCCCACATCATCATCAACAAACACCATCCATTCTGATGAAGTTGTATGCTCATTCTTCGCTCAGCAAGCTACTTTACCTGTTACTTATGAAGAAGATTTGTCACAAATTGAAGAAGATGCTCTTGAAGAAATTGATATAAGGTGGCAAGTTGCTATGATCACTGCAAGGATCAAGAAGTTCATGAAGAAAACAGGAAGAGGCATCGACTTCAAACCCAAACAGGGTATCACTTTTGACAAGTCCAAGATTGAATGTTTTAACTGTCAAAAGACTGGACACTTTGCAAGGGAATGCAAGTTTGCTAAATATCGAGCAAACAGATAACGAGAAACCTAAGCTTGAACTAAAGGAAATTTTACATCGAAACAAAAGCTTTGGTTGCTCAAGAAAATCTATCTCGAGGTTGACTTGGAGTGTCAATTTGATGATGAACCAAGAACCCATCAGATGGTGGCAATGGAAGAGTTTGATTGAGTACGCTTTTGATGAGGAACCGATTTGTCGCTTTGGAATCCGAGATGGTCTTGGAAGCTTTGATTAGAGCATGGAGAGTGAAGATGAACCCTGTTCGCTTGCTATGGTAGCTACTTCGCCAAGTTCACCCCTATCTCCGAGGTATGTTCTAAGTGTCATGAATTTTATCAAAAGTGCTTATCGATTATTTAACTAAAAGAGATAATCAGAGAAGGGCTAGGTCCGAGGTAGTCGGCTATCAAATTACTTTAGAGTCAATGGAAGCCAAATAATAACACATGAAAATAATGAAATGGCTTCAATGAAAAGTATGAACAACAGGATTATCGGTTAAAATTAAGTGAATGGAAGTTAGGATGTAAGGTCTCGAACTAGAAAAGATGACTAAGGAAAGGGATGAATTGCTAGAAAAGTTTTTGGGAAAATCGGTCTTCACATGCGAGTTTTGTTGAAAACATAAAAGAGCATACATTAAAACTGGATTAGGTTTTGGCATGGACTTTAGTAGACGTAAGAAAACCCACCTAGTGATCGTGGATGAATGTGATTATGAGGATATAACAACTAGTGATGATGAACTCATTAACTATGTAGATACATCTAGTAATGAGGAATCAATTAGTCTAACACCTCCGAATTTAAGAAAGACAAGGGTTATCATGCATCCCTCATCCCATCGGTAGTTTTCAACCACTTAGGATGATGTGTCTTGTTTTGGAGTAGACAATCTAGAGTTTAGGAAAAGCTTATCGGGTCAATCAAATACAGTCCATCTAGTTCGACACCCCAAAAGAAACAGTTGAGAAACCTAAGGATGATAGTAAGAAGAGTCAAGCAGTACCTTCTTCTCAAAGCATCGCTAGACGCTCACAGCACTTTAAGAAAACCTTTTCAAAATACCGCTAAACCTTTTGGGATAATTTTGGTCAAAACAGTTTTCATCATTCACCAAAAGACATGACAGCTTTTAATCATAGACCTAAAGGAAGATTTTTGGGAGTATGGGTCAAAATTGTGTTTTGTTTGTTACGCCCGATCATTTGATTAAGCACGTGACTTTAACTCGTAGTACCTAAGCAAATTCCCAAAGAACAGTAATCACAACCAAAACCAAGGAGAATAAACCAACTGAATCACTCACATAGGGTTAACCATAGCAACTTCTCACAAGACTATAGGTACCCTCACCGAGAAGGTCTTTTTCAAAATCACCAAGCACCTTCTCAAGGTAACGCTAGATTTTCACCCAATCAAGGCATCGCTAACACTTTTTGGAATAGAAACCCTAGAGATCTAATTACTATCAATCTAGAAGGCGTTATACCTTAAAAAGAGTATCTAGATCAAATAACTCTACACCAAAAGTTAAAAATGTTGAGTTAAGAAGGAAAGTAATCGATGGGGAACAAACAAGACTTTCATCAAGTGTAAGTGAAACAGATTTTGGTTGAAAATAATAAAGAAAACTTGGATAAAAGGAGATTTTATTGAAAACCAACACAAGTTTTGGAACAACCAAAGATAATTGATCATGTGTTTAAAGACGGTGGAAATTACATACTTAAAGAATTTAAGTGTGTAACTCCACAAGGGGAACACAAGTCAAGAATGGCTTGGGTTCCTAAAAATAACTAACTCTTTTATCTTTGTGCGTGGCAACCCGTAAGAGGAGCTTAAAGATCATTTAATTGTGGATAGTGGTTGCTCGAAGCATGACAGAGACAAAGAGATTCGCGATTTTAGATCCTATTGTGGCTTAAGAGTTGCATTTGGGAATGATGCTAGTGGAGGAAGAATTACGGCAAAGGAACTATTAAGGCAAGGAG
Source organism: Chrysanthemum lavandulifolium (assembly GCA_022545495.1). Lineage (NCBI taxonomy): Eukaryota > Viridiplantae > Streptophyta > Magnoliopsida > Asterales > Asteraceae > Chrysanthemum > Chrysanthemum lavandulifolium. Next base: position 253,143,243 of record CM040240.1, on the reverse strand, counting down.
CATAGACTTTGAGAATGTTAGATATGTGAAGGAGCTCAACTTCAACCTTTGTCGGCCTCTCGGATCTCGTGATAAGAAGCACCTGTGTTATTCATCGGCTACGTAATGTCTCATTCTTTCCCCGAGTTCAAGCCTGTTGATGATAACTTGGTAATACCGAGAGTACCAAGAACCAATGATGTGTACTGGAGTCTGGATATGAAGAGTCTTCACTCTTCCGAAGAGCAACATGTTTAATAGCAAAGGCAACACTTGAAGAAGCACATTAGTGGCATAGAAGATTAGCCATGAATTTCAAGAATATCAACAAGTCGGTCAAAGGAAATTTAGTTAGAGGTTTACCTTCCAAAACTTACAAGAATGATCACCATGTTTGGCGGGCAAGAAGTGGTAACAACACAAAGCTTCATGCAAGAAGCTTGAGGAAAGAACTATTAGAGAACCTTTGGAGTTGTTGCACATGGATTTGTTTGGACTGCTTCGCTGCAAGTCTAAACAAGAAAAAGCACCGTTTGAAGCGTGATGATGATTGCGAGATTCGAGTTGGGTATTTTCGATTTAAAGATGACACATTTGATGCTATTCATGATCTTATAATAGCCCTTGAAAATCAATCGAGACTCAAAGTAAGAGGTATTAGATGTGATAATGGGACCGAATTCAAGAACAAGCTTATGGATGAGTTTTGTGCTAAGAAAGGAATCAAGAGGAGTTCAAGATACTAGAACCCATGCCAGTAATGGTGTTGCAGAAAGAAAGAACATAACTTTGATTGAAGCGACCATAACAATGCTTGCATTCATTATTACCTATTCAATTTTGAATAAGTCGTAAGCACCGCTACATGTGCTTAATAGAGTATCACCACCAAACCTCGATGAAGACACCTTATGAGTTGTCGATGGGAAACAAACCCAACATTCATTTTATGAAACCTTTTGGATGCCCTCGACTATTCTCAACACAATTGATAATTTGGGCAAATTTGATGGCAAGTCGGAAGAAGGATACTTATTGGGGTACTACACCAATAGCAAAGGATTTAGAGTGTATAACGTGGTCACCAAAAGGTTCAAGATTGTCTTCATGTTGAATTTTTAGAAGATCAAGAAAATCAAGGGTAAAGGTCCCGATTGGATGTTTGATCTAGAGGTTTTGACTCTTCTATGAATTATGTATTGTTAGAGAAGAAAATCAAGTAGATCACAAGGAAGTCAAATTACAAGACATTGTTCATGGAGTCAATATTAGACCCGATGTTGTTCCCGATGAAGAACCTATAACTCGCTGAGAAGGAGAAAAGTACCGATGAGCCAAAATCTACATTGTTCAATCAAGATCAAGCTATTCAAGATGAGCTTAATAGATGCTTTTTCAAGATGTAGTAGCACATTCTTATGATGATGATCAAAGAAGAACTTATGAAGAAGCAAAGAAAAGAACAAGATCGCAGAATTCTCTCACAAGATTTTAGATAATGAAGATTTTAGATCAAAGTATCACGCACTCGTTGACAACACTTTGATGATTCTGGATGATCCTACCATGCCCGGCTTAGAAGATACCGATGATGAGTTTGAAGATGAAGGTATTTTCTCGATTCCAATGAAGATGTCGATTTCACAAACTTGGGTGATAATGTTGAAGTTCCACAGACTCTATCTTAAACGCTCATAAGAATCATCCTACCGTCAAATCATTGGACCTTCCACTGTGAGTGCTAACTAGAACAAAAGCTAAAGGATTTTATACGCCACACAATGCTTTACTTAGCTTTGTGTATAAACAAAACAGTTGAATCATAAGGATCACCAAACATGCTGCTTACTTGTTTTATCTCTCAAGAAGAACCCAAGAATGTAGCTCAAGCATTAACTAAAGAAAGTTGGGTCAAGCTATGCAATAAGAACTTCTTCAATTCAAACTTCAAGAAGTTTGGGTACTATGTGATCTCCCGATGGAAAGAAAGTCATTGGTACAAGATGGGTGTTCGAGTAAAAGAGATGAAAGAGGGAATGTCATCAAGAACAAAGTAAGGTTAGTAGCACAAGGATACTGCATGAAGAAGGAGTAGATTATGATGAAGTGTTTGCTCTCGTAGCAAGGATTGAAGCCATCGAATATTCATTGCTTTTGCATAATATATGGGATTTCGTGTTTATCAAATGGATGTCAAGAGTGCCTTTCTTTATGGCAAGATTACGAGGAGGTCTATGTCAAACAACCTCCCGGTTTTGAAGATCCCACACATCCAAACAAATTCTACAAAGTTGTTAAGGATCTTTATGGCCTTCATCAAGCACCTAGAGCTTGGTATGAAAGGCTCTCTACTTTTATTGCAACATGGTTATAGGAGGGAGCAATTGATAAGACTTTGTTTATCAGAGATATAAGAAGGATGTCATGTCGGTACAAGTATATGTAGATGATATCATCTTTGAGCTACAAAACAATCCATGGTAAAGGAGTTTGAGCATTGATGCAACATGAATTTCAAATGAGTTCTATGGGTGAATTAACTTTTTTTGGGGCTTCAAGTTAAACAACAAAGGAGGGAATTTTCATAATTCAAGATAAGTATGTCTCTCGACATTCTTAAGAAGTTCAATTTGATGCTATGAAGCCACCACTACACCTATCAAGTCTATCAACTCATTGGGCAAGGATGAAGATGGTCAACCTGTTGAAGTCAAGTCGCATAAATCTATGATTGGTCGCCTTATGTACTTAACGCATCTAGGCCCGATATTATGTTTGTCGTTTGTTTATGTGCAAGATATCAAGTCTCACCTAAGGTCTCCCATATGAATGCAAAGGAAGCGAATTTTTAGTTATTTGAAACAACAACCTAAGTTAGGGTTGTGGTATCCAAAGGATTCACCTTTTCACTTGGAAGCTTTTTCGATAGTGATTATGCAGTGATAACTATGATAGAAGATCAACCACTCAGAGGATGCCAATATCTTGGAAGAAGATTAGTCTCATGGCAATGTAAGCAAACTATTGTAGCAACATCATCCACCTAAGCGTAATATGTTGTCGCCGCAGTCGCTGCATGACAAGTCTTGTGGATGCATAATCAACTCTTGGATTATGGGTTCAACTTCAAGAATACCCTATCAACATTGATAATGAGAGTACAATTTGCATTGTGAAGAATCCAGCTTTATCACCCAAGACCAAGTATATTCAGATTAGGCATCATTTTATCATAGATTGTTATGAGCATAGGCTCATTAATGTTGTCAAGGTTCACACGTATGATAATGTAGTTGATTTACTCACCAAAGGATTTGATGTTTCAAGATTTAATCACTTGGTGGTAGTATTGAACGATTAATTACTAAGCTACATTTGGCGGATGACCGATTAGTTAGTCGACGCTTCTATGCATTGCTTTAGGGGAGGCAATTCAATACCTATTTGAAGTTTTTGCCATTGTGAAGAGAAGACCTGAAAGTAATCGCTTTTGGTTATATGAAAGCACCGCACCGAAAGTACCGCTGAAAGCATCGCACATGGAAAGCACCGCTTGTCTTATCAACGCATCGCTCCAACGGTCAAAAGAGGATAAAATTCAAATAACGGTAACTTTGTTATTACGGGCTGTGATTTTCAAATCTTACCTATAAATAACTACCTCCGATTTTCTCTCATCTTTATACTTACAAATCTTTTCCATATTTCTCTTCAATCACCATCGCTCATCAAACCACTTTCTTTGTAAACACACAATCAATGGCGAATCAAAATATCGTTTCTAAACACAACATGGTGGCTAATTTGGATAAAATCAAGCAAATGTCGATTCCATGACATCATTGATTTTCTCACTAGATCTCCAATCGCTTATGCGCTGGTAGAACCGTATATTATCGAACCATGGATTCAATGGGCTAGATGATCGCTAGAACTCACATGGAGAATGATGAGTCCTATATACAAAGCTAAAGTTGCCGGAAGGATTGTGAGAGCATCAAGTCTCAATTCGAGAGGATCTCTTATTTGATGATGAAGAAGGGCTATACGCTTGATAAATGTTTCTTTGGGATACTTTACATGCCATTGGGTAAAGGGTCTTTGACAGTAAACAACATTCAAGAAACCATTATTTAGTCCACATTGGAAGTACTTGGTTCATGTCCTACATTGTATCGCTCTAAAAGTACTTCATGGGAGCAATTTGGATCTAATATAGCATCCGCTTTGCGGGATGGCTACAAATCGTATCTTCAATTTTTCAAGGCTAATTGATAAGGCTTTAAATGTACCTTGAGGGGTCGCTTAAGCCCTTATTTGATCACTTTTGTATCCGTTATTACCTAATATCGTTCCTTTTCACTTTTTAGGTATCTTGAAGGCAAAATGTCGGAATGACACTTATTCGGACGAAAAGGCGCGAATATACGAAGAAAATAGCCAAAGTCAAGAATAGAGACACTCAGTCACTGAACTCGAAGGGACGAAGCGTCAGCACAACTAGCGACGCAGTGGACAACTTTGTGATCGCTCAAGAGCCAAATTGCTCATTTACAAGTGACGGCTTCGTATTTTGAAAGAGTAGGCGTCGACAACCGCATTTCTAGATTTGATCCACTACGCCGAAGATGAAGCCGACGGCGTCATTAACCATAAGGTGAGCCGTCGCACAAGTCGCAACACGCCGTAAGTAGTCGACATCTTGTTTGGCCATAACTTTTGCATACGAACTCGGATTTAGGTGATTCAAAGCCCACGCCGACCGTAAGCAGAAAATCTACAGCTGAAAAAAGTCGTCATGACGCCATCACTCTTTAGGTGTGCCGTCGCTCTCTTGCTTCTACGTAAATCCGCCTATAAATATAACATTATAACTTCACTTTTTGTAAGCCCTAAACCCTAAGTCCGATTCTAGTAGTTTAGGTAGGTGTTTTTCCAAGAACTTAAAGGGTTTCAAACACTCTAGAAACATTGTGTAATGGTTTGTTTGTTAATCCAATCCTATGGTATGTCTTCAATTATCATGATTGTTGCTTGCTCTTCATTAATTATGCTTGCTAATTCACCTAGTGTTTTCTTATGATTGTATGGAACTTGTATGTAATTAATTAGATCTTATTGATTTCTTAGTGATGCTTGTGTCTATCTTCATCATTAGGGTGTGACAATTTCAATGAGTCTAATTGGTTTAGTTTATAATTCTTGCATCCTACTTTCTCTTGTTTGATTGGTTGTCTCTTATCTTAATTGTAATTGGCTTAGAGTGCGACTAGGCTATCGTTGTGTTTAATACTTGACAAATCTTTGATAGTTTATGAATGACTTGGTGGATTTCGCTTACTACACTTAAAGGTGACTTCAAAGCGCTAGGAATGCACACCTTACGACCTTAGAAAACACAACGTTAAGAATAAGGACGTGACAATTCAACCATCAATAGGGACGTGACAATTCGGAGAGGTAGAATTGGATAGCCAGCAAAGAGTAATACATCATAAGTAGATACGCCTCACGCTCTCGGTAGACCCATAATTTAGTTAGTATCTTTGGGATAGTTGACTAGCAACCAATTCCACCCTCCCCTCCAAAACCGAGATTCATAAAATATAAAAATAAAAAATAATCATCCTCACCTTTAGACTTAAATTGACATACACTTCAGCCTAACGACACTATTCCCTAAAGAACGATATCAATACCCGGCTTACCCTAATACTACACTACACGATTAGGTTCATCGCCTAGGGTGTTATAAAACTTGCTCGATTTAAAAGGAAGTTCCTTTGACCTCGAACGACGCTGTAAAGTTATCACTAATTTTAGATGGTATGCTATCTCACATTTCTCATGAATCACGCCTGGTTGATGTATCCAAGATTTATTCAAGTCTTC
>CM040240.1:253106346-253137272 GCA_022545495.1 Chrysanthemum lavandulifolium | reverse complement strand
AAAATTAGATTCAAACAAAATAAGTAAATTAAAGATCATAAATTCTTATTGTGATTGACAGTAAGTATATTACCTTGAATTCAGAACAAGACTAGTAGCAGTGAGAGTGATTAGGGAACAAGTTTGATCTTGTTTCAGTTAACCGCTTTTTGCCCTTTTTTAAGTTCTTTTTAGTTGGTGTAATATTAGCAGACTTTTTTTTATAAAAAAATTGATTATTATGTAAGTATTTTTGGGTATTGAATCAAATATTTTTAGGAATCTCGAGAATAATCAAAAGTCGAAAAGATGTGCACAAAATAATTGGATTCAAACACTAATTAGCCAATATATATATATATATATATATATATATATATATATATATATAGCTTAAGATCGAATAAAAGATTATTTAAAATAAGAAGGAATAAGAAGAACTATAACCATAATCCGGTGACGATCGTAAGCCAAATTAGATCGTCTCTATAATCTTAGATCGTTATAACAATTAGTGTGTTTTTAGCACTAATCGGATGCGTATATTATATTAGATCGTTTCACGATTTCTCTTATTTTTGTTCGCCAAAGACGCTACCAAATCACGAAAATCAATTTGCACCATCTATACATCAAATTAACTTTCGAAACTCAAGATGTTGCGTCTATATGAATAGAAATGCATCTAATGCAAGTCGTTGCATCTCAAATGCGTGATTTTGGTCGACTCTCACCACTTTATTTTAATTTACTTACCATGGATCCCTACTCTATATATATATATATATATATATATATATATATATATATATAGAGAGTCGGTTTAGAGAAAGTATAATTAGTTAGAAAAGTGAGAAAAATAGTTTTAGGGTAAATTATGACAACACTTGAAAGTTCTAGGTAAAAAGTAAAAACAAAGAAAAGAAAATAAAGTACGGTCTTTAATACTAATACAAACACAAGATTCAAACACACACGATTCAAACACACTCACACTCACCGATACCACCACCGTCACCTCCGTGAATCACACACCACCATCATCGCCAGAATCACTTTCACCACCACCACTCTCCTCCAGTAATCATTACACCATCCACCATCGCCGAAACCGTCACACCACCATCGTCGCCGCAGTAACTGTCACACCACCACCGTCACAAAACACATATTCGATCGAAAACATACATACTCTAATCGAAAACTCCGATCAAGAAACCCTAATTTGATTTTGATTTTCAAAAAAATCATCATAAAAAATAACAGCAGTAAGTGTTTACAACCTCTTTATTTTTTATGTTATTTTAGTGCATCTTTGTGTGAATTATAAAAATAACTGTTGTTATTGTTGAATGAAATGACATATTAAAGCATTTGTATGTATAAAGTTACAATTTAGTGCATCTCTTTTAATAATATGTTACAACATTTGTTTGTCCGAATAAGTAAGTGCATCACGATTCATGTTATTGCATCTGTTAGTATGATTAGAGAAACGTGTCATAAGTTAGGGATTCTATTTGTTTGATTAGTGCATCTAAAGTAAGCGCTAGAGCATCTGTTAGTATGATTAGAGAATCATGTCATATGTTATGGAATCAATTTGTTTGATTAGCGCATCTAATATATGCGTTAGCACATTTGCTAGTATGATTAGGGCATCGCATAACTTGTTACAACATTTGTTTGTATAATTAGTGATTAAAAAAATGAGTTACGCTATCTCTTTTTATGATTAGAGTATAATGCTAATTTAGGGCATCATCTTGTTTTCTTAGTGCATCAAAACAAATATTACGACATATGTTAGTATGATAAGTACATCGATGAACACATTAAGTACATCAGGAAAACTTGTGCATCTGTTTGAATGTTTAGTGCATCGATGAACACATTAAGGCATCAGTTTTTACTTTTAGTGCATCATTTGTCATAGTAGGGCGTCCATTTTTATCTTTAGTGCATCGAAAGGTAGATATTAGGGCATCCATGGGTGTGATTAGTGCATCGAAAAGGTAGATACTAAGGCATCTATGGGTGTGATTAGTGCATCGAAAAGGTATATATTCGGGCATCTATGACCAAAATGGATTCCAATCTCACTAGGTAAACATCTTCAAGTAAAAGGGTTTGGAAATGGTTACACGGATACTTCGGTCAGGCTATGTACATTGAGTAACAGGGAAGACCTTGTATATTTACCCGTTTATATTTGCACCATTTGCTTAACCAAATAGGCGTTTAGTGTTCTATAGGTAATGGAATAGGCGCATAATTGTGTGTATCAGATTTTATAGGTTTAAATAAGGCTTTTTTATCTGCACTTCAATTTTTAAGTTTTATGCATTACCTTGTTCATATTGTTCTATCCAACAAACAAAATGATAGCTTTTAGCTGCTAAGCTCATATGCATGTAGAATTGTGGATACAATGTGTTAGAAGTCGGCTCTTAGCACTAATTTAGAAGTCGTCTCTTAGCGACCCAATGAACCTACTTCTTACGTCTCGTGAAAATCATAGACTATTTTCTACACGTCAAAACTTATTACATAACAATTTGCATTATATTCATTATCATATGGGTGTCTTAGAATCTAGTTTCCAATGAGAACCCATCTCTGTTTTTCCATTTTCTTCATACCCTTTTGCTGTTTTTTGTTAGATGTTTTGGTCGATGTCAAGATGATCGCCGATCGCTTTTGATCCAAATGAAGGATAGTCTCCAGTTCGGAAGGATAGTCTCCGTTCTACGATTTCAAATAAGTTGGCTTCTTGGAATACTAATGTCACAACAGATTGCCGCATATGGGAGGTGTTACTTGCGGCAGTGGTCGGTCGTTACTTGGTCTAGACATAAGCAATGAAGCGATATCGGTGGTATTGATGATTTGGGTATTCTTTACAATCTAACGAATCTTCAAAGTTTGAATCTTGCGCAAATAACTTCAACTTCACACAGATTCGTTCAAGATTTGGAGGTTTTGCAAGTTTGTCTTATTTGACCTTGTCGAATCGCGGTTCTTGGTCAAGTTCATGGAGAATTGTCTCGGTGACCGGTTAGCAATTCTTGATCTCTCGAGCCTTTCTCTTTTGAGTTCGCTCATTGAGACTTGAGAACCCGAATCTATCCACGCTTGTTCGTAACCTCACACGGCTAAGAGGTCTTTATCGGATAATGTAAATATCTCCGCACAAAACTCGATTGGATCCAAGGTTTGTCATCATCTTTGCCTAATTTGGATGTTTTAAGCTTGTCCAACTGTCGCTTCAGGCCCATTAGATGACTCCTTGGGAATTGCGATCACTTTCGGTAATCGTTTAGCTCGAACACGTTAAGTTCTCCGGTTCGAATTTTTGCAACTTTCAAGAATTTGTGATAATGAATCTTGCTTCTTGTAACTTAACCGGAACATTTCCCAAAAGGTCCTCCAGTTGGAAAGTTTATGATTATTGAATTATCGGTTAACACGGATCTATATGGTTCTTTACCCGATTTTCCTATCAACGGATCACTTGAAGTTTAGTTACGAGCAAGACAAAATTTTCGAGGCGATACGATTCTATTGGAAATCTTAAGGAGTTATCAAGAATTGAGCTACAGGGCGATACCATCGTAGAAGTATGTTCATTACGGTCTAGTCATTAGCAAAAGGTTCGACTCTAAAGAGTCGCTTAATGACATCTCATCACAACGCTAAAGTCCACAGAGGTATCTCTCCTTCCACCCTTCACTTGTTATAACTTTATCTTTTTTCTGTTTCCGCTACCATATTATGTTTACTATCATATGTATTATGCGATGATTAAGGTTGTGTACTTTTAAGATTATTGAACAAATCAGTTGGAACCATGGTACTGGCAGTATGAATTTCAAATTTCCATATTTTATGTAATTGGTGCATCGAAAGGTATATATTAGAGCATCTATGTGTATTATTAGTGCATCGAAAAGGTATGTAATAGTGCATCTTACTTGTATTTTTGTTGTGGCCCTCACAAAATATTGACTCTCTTGTGCTGATTTTATTATGGTTTCAGAGGACACCGAGATCGTAGAGAGAGTGGTCATCATCTGCTAGAAGGTTTTATTTCAAATCTGTCATTGAGTTTTTCGCCAAACACATTTTTCAGCAGTTTTAACTAGCAATTTTAATTCACTTTTATTAGTTTTTAAAATTATTAAAAATCAAAAATAGCTTTTTCATCAAGTAGTGTAACTAGCCTCAAAAGGAAAAAAATCCAAAAAAATAATTTAGATAGGTCGCTATGCGTTAAAGTTGGTGGATCGTTAATTTTGTGCCTTGCTCATCATCCCACTATCTCGTCCAAACATATAAGTACTAATTTGTTTATATGCTTAATCCGTTATCATTAGTGTTAGATTTTTAGTTTCTATAATAGTTTGTAGGTTGAACTTCATTTGTTTTAGCTTTTAGAGCCTATATTCTTATTAGTTTAAGCTTAATTTAGGTCTGCAATTAGCTGCACTAATCTCCATATCTTTCCCCATATCAGCTGTTCTAAGATTATTTCATGATAATGGACTTGAGCTTATTGTTTGCACTTTAGCTTCCTAATTAGTTAGTAGTTAGTAGTGGTAGGTTGTAATTTTTCAGATCAGATCTCAACTTAGGAGCTTGTTGGAATAAGCTTATTAGGTCTTCACATTGCCTTATTTCCCTTTTATCTGCTGCATTAGTTTAAAATTAGTCCTTATAAGCCTTTAGTTTTTGATTTTTAATTTTCTTATTTTAGTCCTTATTAGCTGAAATTTTGGATTTAGGCACTTTGGTTGGTTTTCTTCTTCAAGGTATTTTTAGTTTAATTTTAAGATTTTTCTAAGCCACTTAAACTTGAGCTTAAAGAAGCCCCATCAGGGTTGTTTGGCATTGGGGTGTTAAGACCTGTTATAGTGCTTAAATGCTTTGATCTTGTGCTTATTGCATTCGAATCAGTTTCAATAGCTTATTCTCAGATATTTTAGGTTATTTTTATCCTATGGTAGCTTCTGGTAGCTTTTAGATAGCTTTTTGCTTATTCCTCATATGCTTTCCTAATCAGTTCTTGCCCAAATCATATTTCCTGCATTCAAAAGTAGTTTGCGATCACTTGACGGATTATTTGTGAGTGAAGGGTTTTGGATTCCTAATTTAAATCGTTTTCTGCTAATCCTCTTTTGATACAGTAAGTGAACATTTACAAAGAAGGTATGCGCGTTCAGATTACTAAGCCAGGTGAACACCTGTGAAGATCAGCCCATGGAAATGAGCTCATTTAAATGATGAAGAGGTCTCAAAAGCAGTTGCAGAGGCACGAAAAAAGGTCCAAGATCCTGCAACCGGTGTCAAGAAAAGAAGTCGGGAAGATGGACAATCTAACGGATTTGAATTTGATGGTTTAAAGTGTGTTATGTTGTGTAAAAATGTTCAGTATAATGCTTTTCTTTAAGACCTGGGAATGACTATGTTGTAAAGAACACATTGTATATCTAATTTGTTCAGTTAAAGGGTAAATCAAAATAGAAGATAATTCATCTTATGTGTATATGTGCGGTGAAAAAAAACTCACTCACTCACGTTGAATCTATAATGGGGCATTTTGAAATTGCGATATTAAAGAAAATTTAAAGTTACAAAACAGCCCTTGACAAATGAAAAAAGTAACAAAGAAGCCCTTGAGTTGGAAAGGAAAAAAAAGGAGGGGGAGGGAGGGAGATCAATGGATGAGATCACTTCTCACTTTTCTCTTGAGATCAACTTTTAAATGATCCGATATATATATATATATATATATATATATATATATATATATATATATATATATATATATATATATATATATATATATATATATATATATATATATATATATATATATATATATATATATATATATATATATATATATTATCAAAAATCAACTAAATCATTTTTTAAGTGATACTTGTTAACACAATTTTTTATGTCTCCATTTTTTAAGTGATATTCGAGAATATAATGTAAGAGTAAATTACACCGTTCGTCCTTGTAGTTTGGGAAAACTCCCTACCACAGTCTCTCGACTCTTTTTTTTGCATGATTTACCCTATAACGAAGTTTTGTAACACAATTCATCCCTATCTTTAGCGATCCTTAAATCTACCCGTTAAAACCTTACATGTGCCTTGCATATAGGGGTGTAAACGAGCCGAGTCGAGTCGAGTACTGCCAAGCTCGAAACTCGACTCGAGCTCGTTCGAGCTTTGGATTTCAAGCTCGAGCTCGGCTCGTCATCTCAAACTCGAGCTCGAAACTCGACTCGAGCTCGATTATTTCCACTTTTAAAGCTCGAACTCGATGAAAAATGGGCATATCAAGCTCGACTCGACTCGATTTTGTTAGCTGTAATATTATGTAATGGGCTTGGCCCAGTTTCTAGATTGTTCATGTACACTATATTTATAGTGTAACGTTTGGCAAAGGCAATCAATGAAAATCAGACATTAAAACATCTTACATGGTATCAACCAAAACGATCCTATAATCTCCAACCCTAAACCTAAACTAGATCTTCCGCCACCACCTCTGCCTCCGGCCGCCGGCTACACGCCGGAGGTTCGGAGGGCTCTGACCATCTTTTTCTTCTTCTACATCATCCTCATCTACATCATCTTCATTATCTTCTTCTTCCTCATCATCTTCTACATCATCCTCATCTACATCAACTTCATTATCTTTTTCTTCCTCATCTTCTTCTACATCATCCTCATCTACATCATCTTCATTATCTTCTTCTTCCTCATCTTCTTCCTCTTCTTCTACATCCTCCTCGACCTCATCATCATCTTGAAATCCCCTTCCTAGACCCCAATCTCCTCTTCATCGGTCTCTCTATCATCATCCTCATCTACATCATCCTCACCCTATTTCTTCCTAATCTACTTCCTTATTTTTACGTGAAATATCACGCCACCATCTCTTCCCTAGCTTTTCTTTCTCCTTCTTGTCTTTGCTTCCTAACCATACGCTCTTCCGCTCATCTCAACTTCTAGCCGTTGCTCGCCAACCTCCGGACACCAACACCAACTACCACCTCTCTATTAACCGAACCAAGAATCAAGTAGGAATTCTTTTGGTTTTCTTGCTATCAAAAAAAAAAAAAAAAAAAAAAAAAAAAAAAAAAAACAGAACAAGAACACCCTCTTGTTTCTATCGTTCTTTAGTATGAAAATCCTTAAGTAATATTAAAACATGGGTCTTTGATTTCTTGATAATGGGTTGAGTATTTAGATCTTAAAAGATCTGTTAAGAACTGTTGGATCGATATACTTTAATCAAACTAACTTAACTAGCTTGTTAAGGTTTAATAACCTCGGATAAATCCTAAGTTATTAACAAAGAAACACCGAGCAATCTTTATCAAGTGCGCGAATTTACTTAACAAAGCTAAGAAGAATAACTTTTATTATAAACTCTAAATCGCTTATTATGGATACTCTAATACAACTCTAAGATAATCGAACTTTCTCTAAAACACTAATTAGTAAACTCTAAAACTCTTTTGGAATCGTACCTCTAATGCCAATCTAGGAGTCCTTTTATAGGCTCAAGGATATCCTAGTCGGTTTACAATTTGTAACCTTATACGACAAGTAATCTAAACATAGAATACAATTCTTTCCATAAACAAATATACTTGATTCTTTTGTTCTTGCGATACTTTGACTTCATAGTGCGATTGACTTTGTCTTTAGCGATTACTTTGACTCTTTGACTTCTTCCAAGTACTTTGGGTTCTGATGCTTTCATATCTTGACACTTTCATATCCCACAATCCTCCCTAACTTGAATTCTACTTACTTGACTTCAAGTTTCTTTATGAATATATCTTTAATGACTTCATCTTTAAAAGCGGATTGTTTCTAAGTCTTTAGATTGTGTCATGTAACATCTGTCCTTGTCAAAGTATCTCTTAGAATTGTTCTTTTCACAGACATCCAACAATCTCCATCTTTTCGACAACACGACAACATATGACAAATTATACATTAATTCGGTTTAAGTTGCATACTATTCTCATCACTTCCAAGTGAATCATTGAAAATTTAATGGATTTAGATCTCTTTACCAAAGCCATTATCTCTCGGAGTAGCCAAATGTTTTGATGTGTAAGACCATGGTACATTGATAACCATATGATTTTTAGCAAACCACCGACTATCAATGATTTGTTTTGTTTTACCAAAAGTTGTACCCTTCGGACTAGTTAGTTCTTCTATCTAATGGTGAACTAATTACCAACAATGATTTTCCATGACCTTTACCACAAGCCATTTTCTTGTGGGCTAGCCAACTCTTCACATTCTTGATATGGTGAGTTGATTACCATCCAACTTATTAGCAAGTTGTCAACTAAAAGCGGATTTGATATATCTTTACGAGCCGTTTGCTCATGGATTAGTCAATCCTTTTGTAACCATGGTGGATTGATAACCTATTGATGTTATCATCACAAAACCATTTATTCAACCTTTATTTCAAAATATTTATTACTTAGCAAAAAGGTTTCTTCTAAAATTCATTTAAGCTGGTTTATTTACGCAAGCAATTACTTTGATGAAAGTCTTGTCGATCAACGATACTTTGAATAAAAGTAACGATATATCAAAAATATTTACTCAAATAAAATTCATACGGTTATTGATCATCTTGACAATGGTAGTCCAATTTATAAACAAGTTGATAACCATGCGGGCGGTTTCATTATCCTCTTCTACTTCCAATCCATGCTCTAACATTCTTCTCATGAGATCAACTGTGAGAGGTATCTTCTTTCTCGCAAACATGTATCATTGTTCCATTTTCCACTTCTAAAACATGAACTCGGACTCTTCAAAGAATCTCCGTGAACAATTTCCCGACTTTCTTGATTCTTCCAAATATCATCAGTCTTGCCTTCTTGATTTCCATATAGTTATAAGATCACCATGTAAAACTAAACCAATCCCTTCTAATGAATTATTTTCAAAGTAAGCCTTCACAACATGATACAAGTAGAATAAGTCTACTCTATCTATAATGTGCAATATATCCCATAGCCTTTTGAAAACTTTGAAGCTTTCATCTTCTTTATGAAAATCATGTAATCTCCATTCTTGGTTTCACAACTTCAAAACACTAATCTTTGATCCGTTCATCTTCATGTCATCATCTTCCTTTGTATAATCAAAATCTACCACTCGAGATAATTCTTTAATTCATCACTAGTCTCGATCTTAATTCAACTTTTCTTTCTTTGAGAACGAACATACAGAACCCGGTTTTCCTTTTTCTTTTCAAACTCTTCTTTCTTTCGACTTGATCCGGTAGCTTCTTCTCTAAAATCTTTAATGCCTTCAACATCTTTCTTATAAGCTTCTCTCGAAGATCATATAGTCTTTTCATATCAACATAATTCAACTTCGCAATCCTTTATATCCTCGCTTTTTAAATATGCCATCATTGCATTCCTTTCTTTAGCTAAATTAGGTCTTCTTGACATATATCTAACGGGTAGGTAGGTACAGTAATGGTTCAATGACTTGACATCTAGATCATCTTATACTTTTGAGTCGCTTCTCATTACGAGCTTCTTGAGCTTCACGATCTTTTCTTTCTTTAGCATCTAATTCTTCTTGAAGCTTTCTATTGCTGCTTCATTCCTAGCAACTTCAATTGCTCTAAGTTACGCTAAAATTAGTTTCTTTTCTTAGTTTCAATCGAACACCTTTCCTTTATCCTTAGAATCAATTGCGGGTTGAGAAGTTCTTTGTTGTTCTTCTTGTACATCTCTAATAGTAACACCTCCTCAAGGTGTGACAAATCTCCTAAAATTGTAGCAATGAACTCATCATCACTTGCGAATGAATGGGTTTGAATGTAGCTTCCTCCTCTTCTTGTATAACTGATTGTAGAAGGACCGACTTCTTCTTCAAAATTCAATAATCTTGGTGTTATTACCTCTTGCCTAGAAGTATCTTGAACATCGATTACCTTGAACTTGTTCTTCTTGTTCCTCGAATCGAAATAATCTTTTCTTGATTGTTGGGTTCTTTCTTCTTCTTCATAACATCTTCTTTCAAATTTTCTTTTTCTAAATTCCTCCCCAAGTTGACAGAAGATGGTTTAGGAACCTTATGGCTTTTGTGTTTCTTAGACAGCTTTTGCGCCTTCTTTTTGTTTTTGACCCAGACACAAAATTCTTGAACTAATGGCCACACAAAAGTCTTTAACCTTCTAAACTTCAGTTTTAATTTCTTTATCTGCTTAGCTTGAACCTTAGTAGTCTTTTGCAACCGAACTATCTCCCTTGTCAAAGCATAATTATCCAAAGATAAACCTTCACGAGGTATAGTATATGGATCTTCACTTTGAATATGTGAAGGTTCCTCCGATGAAACGAGGAGCGAGCGTTGTGGAGATGGAGTAGGTGATCGTACAATCTCTTCTTGAACCTCGGGGCTTGGAGAAGCAATTACCACAGAGAGATGCGGTACCTTCACGAGAAGCGTGCTTGCGGATCAAGATGCCTTGTCTTGAATCGGTACCTTCACTTTCCTCATCCTCTCCGGCTTCATCACGTGCAGGCGTGAACAACTTCCGACATTGTAGGAGTCAATGGAGTATCTCCACCTCTGAACAAATCACTTCGCTTAGCCATAAATGTAAATATTTTGGCTTGTTGCATAATGACGAGTAACTCGTCGGTGAGGTTTTGGAACATCGACCAATTGCTTGTTTAAGAAAACACAGCCTGAACCTTGGGTACATCAACCATTTTGACCCGGATGATATATGTGAAAGCATCCCATCCAAAATAAGCCTTGAAAAATTAAACAATCTGTTGGTAGCTAATCTAACCACTGCGGATGCTATATTTGATCCAAGCGCTCCCAAAAGTACTTTTAGAACTTATGCAATGGAGCGATACATGAATCAAGAACTTTCATTGAGGATGAATAATGCTTTCTTGAATGTTTGTTCTCATCAAAGACCCTTCATAACCAAGATCCTAAAAGTATCCCAAATCGGTTGCTTGTCAAAGCGAATAGCCCCTTCTTCATCGCCAAATAATAAATCGTCTCGAATAGAGGCCTCTGTAATCTTGATAGTCCGTCCAGCAACTGTTGATCTAATATAATATTCATCCTCTTCCATATTATCTCTAGCATTTGCCCAAAATTCTTGAATCCAAGGTGCAATAATATCCGGCTCAACTAAAAGAGAATAACTAATGGGCGACCCAGTAAGATAATCAATGATATCATAAAAAGCCACATTCGCCTCAGTCTTGTCCAAATTAGCCACCATATTGTGCTTTGAAACAGTTAATTGATTCGCCATTGTTGAATAAGTGAGCACAATGAAAAGATATTATCGAATAATAAAGAGATGGTGATTATGAGATAAGTATAGAAAAGATTCTAAGTAATAATATGAGATGGAAAATCGGGAAGTAGTTATTTATAGGTGGGATTTGAAAAATCACAGCCCATAATAACAAAGTTACCAGTTACTATCAATTACCCATCAATATTACCGTTGGAGCAATTACTAATCGACAAACGATGCTTTCCACATAAGCGATCTTTCCCAAGCAAGTACTTTCCAAGCGATCGTTCATGAAACTTAAAAGCAGTACTTTCCGAAATTCCTCTATAACAATTAAGTATATAATAGCCTCCCCTAAAACAAAGCACAGGACTACACTAACACATTATAGTCCTCCCCTCAAATGTAGCTTAGTAGTTAATCATTCCAATGCTCACGACCAAGTGATTGAATCGTGACACATCAAAACCTTTTGTGAGTAAATCAGCTACATTGTCATCCGTGTGAACCTTGACCACATTAATAAGTCTTTCCTCAAGCTTCTTGCAGGAAGCTTTGTGTTGTTTACCCTTCTTGCATGCCAAGCATGATTGATCATTCTTGTAAGTTTTTGAAGGTAAACCTCTAACTAAATTTCCTTTGACCAGTTTGTTGATGTTCTTGAAATTAACATGGCCCAATCTTCTATGCCATTGATGTGCCTCTTCAGATGTTGCTTTAGCCACCAAACATGTGGCTCTTCCATAAGAATGTAGACTCTTCATGTCTAAACTACACACATCATTTGTCCTTGGTACTCTAAGCACTACCATGTCATCATCAACATGTTTAAAGTCGGAGGAAAGGATGAGACATTCGTGTCGTTGAATAACACGGTGCTTTTATCACAAATTTGAGAGGCGAGAGCAAATTGAATTTAAGCTCCTTCACATATCTAACATTCTCAAAGTCAATAAGCCACCTTTGATAGTTCATTTGCGGTAATCTTTCCTCCATTGGGATCATTCCCAAATGCAACTCTTCCACCACTAATATTTCTAAATCGAATGAATCTCTTTGTCTCTGTCATACTTCGAGCAACCACTATCCACAATTAGATGATCTTTAAGCTCCTCTTACGGGTTGCCACGCACACAAAGAAAAGAGTTAGTAACTTTTAGGAACCCAAGCCATTATTGACTTGTGTTCCCACGTGGAGTTACAAACTCAAATTCTTTGAGTATGTAATTCCACTATCTTTCAAATGATGATCCAAAATTATCTTTTGTCTCAGTAACATGTGGATTTTCAAAACTTTCGGTTTTCAACATAAATCTCTTTCACCGGTTTATTAGCATTTTCTTTTATCACAAAACATCGATTCACTTTTTGTTGAAAGTCTTGTGTGTCCTCGATAGTACCTTCCTTCAACCCATTCTGGTTTAACACGTGGTTCACGTGATCTAGATCCCATGTGAATTATGATACCTTCTAGGTTGATAGTGAGATCTCCTAGAATTCCTATTCCAAGTAGTGTGATCGGTACCTTGTTTAAAGCGATTACTTTGAAAATCTTGTGAGATCTTGAAGGTTTTGAAAAGGTCTTCTCGATGTGGGTATCGTGATCACGGTGTGAAGTTTACGTGATTAACCCTATTTGAATTATTCCAAACGGTTTATGCTCTCTAGGTTTACGGTTGGTAGACTTATTCCTTGGAAACTTGCTTAGATATTACGAGTGTCATCATACAATCTTTGATTAAGTGATGAGGTTGTAACACACAAAACATAGTTTTGACCTATATGTCCAAAGTGATTTCTTCTATATGTATGCCCAAAATTATTTTGCCTTCTTGGTGACCGAGAAAATCTGTTTTGACCAAAGTTATCCCCAAAGGTTTAGCAAGATCTTGTTTTGAAAAGGTTTTGCAAAAGTCTTTCGCTTGTTGGCGATACTTTGTTTTAAAGTCTTTTGATTTTGAACATTATTTTCAACGACTTCTTTGGGTTTCTCGGGCCTAGATTGAGCTACAAGCTTCTTCCTAAACTCTAGGTATCTACTCCAAAGCGAAAACATCGTGCCTAGAGGGTTGATGACTAATGGGATGAGGAACGACATGATAACCATTGTCTTTCTTATATTCGGAGGTGGTTCAACTGATTGAGCCCTCATTACTAGATGTATCTACATAGTTAATGAGTTCATCATCACTAGTGGTTATGTCTCAAAACACCATCATCCACGATCACTAGGTTGGTTTTCATCTATGTTACTAAGTCCATTCAAATCCTAAGCTTTGTTCTAATGTAAGCCCTTCTCTGCTTTTTCAACATAAGCAACATGGGACAAGCCGGACTCTCCCAATGACAAACTTAGCTAACAATTCATCTCTTTCCTTAGTCAATTTCTCAATTTCAAAGAATTTTGAGTTTAGTTTCCATTCACTAAGTTTTAATGATAATCTGTTGTTCATATTTTTATTGAGCCATTTCATTATTTTCATGAGTTAATATTTTGGCTTCCATAGATTCTAAAGTGATTTGATAACTTTACCTCATACCTAGCCCTAATACAATTATCTCTTTCAATCACATAATTGTTAAGTAATTTTAGATAAAACTCATAGCAGTTTGAGCATACCTCGGAGATAGGAGGCGAGTTGGTGAAGTAGCCACCATAGCAAGAAGAACATGATCATCTTCACTTTCTTTGCTCCAATCAAATCCTCAAAGACATCATCGATTCCAAAGCGGCATGTTCAGATTCTTCATCAAAAGCGGTGCTCATTCCAATGCTTCCACTGTGTCTTCAATGTATCTTCCTTTGCTACCATACTGATAAGTCACGGTTCATCATCAAACTCTTCACTACTGATCAACTTGATAAATTCTCTTGAGCAACCAAAGCCTTTGTTTGATCATTGGAATTTCTTTGAGCTCAAGTTTTGGCTTCTCGGATGTTACATTTGTTGATACTTAGCAAACACTCGCACTCCCTTGGAAAGTGACCGATCTTTTGACAATTGAAGCATTCAATTTGAGATTTGTCAAAGTTATTCCTTGTTTTGGTTTGAAATCAATACTTTTTCCTGTCTTCTTCATGTACTTTTTGATCCTTGCGGTGATCATAGCAACACCACGATATCAATTTCTTCAAGTGCATCTTCTTCAATCATGCTAGATCCTCTTCATAAGTGACAGTGTAAGCTTGCTTGTTGTGCAAAGAAGGAGCACACAACTTCATCCGAGTGCAAAGTGGTAGATGGTGGGGCTGCTTGAGCATATGAAGGGATTGTAAGCAGCGGTACTTTGAGAAAGCAGTGCTTTGAGGAGAAGCGATATTTTGGAATCTTGCTCTTCTTTTGAGATGATAGAAAAGCAATCTTGTGAGATTTGGAATTTGGTTGACCACTCATCTCATGTTCATACACCTTGATTGATGATAGAGATCATCAAAGTCCATAACATCAATCCTTGTTGTCCTACGATCATAGTAGCAATCACAAGCCATGTAGACGGCAAGCTCCTTAGAAACTTCAAATTAGCATCCTCAATGACACCTCTGCCTTGTATAACTCCAACATGTTGAGGAGATTTTGAAACCTATCATATGCGACATCAAGATTCTCTCTTTCACCAATGTGAAAGTTTCAAATGTTGTTTGACAAATTTACATGCATCTTCTTAGAGGCTTCATTCCTCCAACTGGTCTTGAGAGCGACCCAGTCCTTAGCATCTTTAGCATCATGAAATTTGAGAAGATGACCATACGGAATGGCGAGATAAAGAGAATGTTTAGTGCCTTTTCTTGATTCCTTATGGTTCTTCTTGGTAAGGCGCCTTTAGTGCGATTGGTTGTCGAGAATATTAATGGGTTACGTGTAACTACTTCATTCCCATTCACAATTATATTCCATAGAGCATGATGCAGTAATGGCAATATCTTGCCTCATCTTCATGCACCGAGATCATATTCTCCTTCTTGATTATTGGAATTAGGGTGAGGGTGATTGAGGGTAGTGGAGCGACTTGATCGACATCTTGAATATAGTTGAGTAAGGTTTCTTCTAGTCGAGTTTCACACAAGCTCGATACCACTTGTTGGATCGATATACTTTAATCAAACTAACTTAACTAGCTTGTTAAGGTTTAATAACCTCGGATAAATCCTAAGTTATTAACAAAGAAACACCGAGCAATCTTTATCAAGTACGCTGAATTTACTTAACAAAGCTAAGAAGAATAAATTTTATTATAAACTCTAAATCGCTTATTATGCGGATACTCTAATACAACTCTAAGATAATCGAACTTTTCTCTAAAACACTAATTCCTAAACTCTAAAACTCTTTTGGAATCGTTGCCTCTAATGCCAATCTATGAGTCCTTTTATAGGCTCGAGGATATCTAGTCGGTTTACAATTTGTAACCTTATACGACAAGTAATCTAAACATAGAATACAATTCTTTCCATAAACAAATATAACGAGTTCTTTTGTTCTTGCGGTACTTTGACTTCATAGTGCAAGACTTTGACTTTGTCTTTAGCGATGCTTTGACTCTTTGACTTCTTCCAAGACTTTGCGGTTCTGATACTTTCATATCTTGACACTTTCATATCCCAACAAGAACACCAATAATTCGAGATCTTGTTTATTGATTCTTTTTATTTTCGACTATCGATGAGGGACAAGAAGGTGTGAGTTTTGGTAAAGTGGATATGGGAATATGATGGTGTTGGAAGAAACGTAGCTTTTGCTTTATGGAAATGGGAATATATTGTAGTGTGATTGTGAGACTGAGTGGGTTGGTGGAAAAGCAAATGCTTATTCAAGTTTAAAAAAAAAAATAAAATAAAAAATAATAAAAAAAATTGTTAAGGGATACTTTGGTTTATCCCGGTTGGTCGAGATACTTTGGTTTATCACCGCTTGGTATGGATACTTTGGTTTATCCGGTTTGTTGGTTCTTCTTGAAGATGATTTAACTTCATCACAAATGTCTTCATCAACATTTATTTACTTGTTTTAGTTTATTGTTTATTAGCTTTAATCTCGATTCGAGCTTCTGCGTTTTGCCAAACAAAGCTGGGGAGTGTTAGTTGTAATATTATGTAATGGGCTTGGCCCACGGCTTGGCCCAGTTTCTAGATTGTTCATGTACACTATATTTATAGTGTAACGTTTGGCAAAGGCAATCAATGAAAATCAGACATTAAAACATCTTACAGATTTTACGTAACTATATATATAAAAGGGTAAAAGTGTAATATTATTGAAGCTCGATAAGGGCTCACGAGCTGAGCATATTTGAGCTCGAACTCGGATCGAAAGTGTACTCGAGTAGCTCGAGCTCGAGCTCGACTCGTTTATGTCGAGTCGATTTCGAGTAGTTTACGAGTCGATCTCGAATAGCTCATGAAATGCTCTGCGTCTCATTACACCCCTACTTGCATATAAGGGTATTAAGGTCTTCTTACACTTCATCGTCAACCTTTTTCTTTATTGCTTGAAGTTACCAAACAATCCTTAAATTTATGTTCATACCAATTTTCAACATTATATTATCACATACAAATACTTCTTGAAAAAACTTACTTAAAAAGTATACAAAAATCTAATGAAAACCTTAAAATTTCACATATACATTATCAGACACATTCATCATCTTTCGCACTTCCAACACACACAAAAACTAAAAGCACCCCTCAATTTCGTTAGTTTGAATTTACCATAAAAATCTCAAAGACGATATCGATGCCTAAACTTAAATAACACGTTGTTTGGTTGTAGATGATATTAGGAATGAATATAGTTTTGGTTACAAAATATATTATTAGTTATAGTTAAATTAGTTTTATAATTAAAACTAGAGTTTTAGTATATAAATTTTATGGGACATGATTTGCACAATTCTAGATTTGTTTGGCACACTCAATTTCAAGCTTTAAACAGTTATACGTATGTCACATGATGTTTAATGTATTTGTACTTTTGAGTGTGATAATCAAATATTAGAGTGTGCAAATCACCCGTCAAACTTTATATAAGTAATAAATAGAAATGTACAAGGCAAAGGACAATGAACAAATCGTGTGGCAGAAATAAGTTGTCAGGAAAAAATGTTGGACCTTGTGGAAAAGGGAGGTGATTTGCACACTCTCATAAATGATTAAGACACTTAAATTTTGAGTGTTTGGATATTTATACCAAATGCTTGAAAACATCTTATGTAACTAGTGAGAAATAATGTTTACAAAAGTACGTTCACTTGTTAGCAAAATATTTCTAACTTTCATCTTCAAATGGACCTTTATGGGGAAAAAAGACTTGTACAGAATTTCTCATGACATTTGTTGTGCATATAGAGTACTTTACGATCTCACTTATTATTATAAAGGTGCGTTTGGTTTGTAAATGTGTTTAGGATTTGAATTAGAATTTGGATTTAAATTTCATGTAAGAGATAGAAAATATATTATAAAATAGATAATTTATTAATTTAGAAAATTATATATAAATTTGATTATACAAAAAAAAGAATGTGAGATAGTGGTGAAAGTGAAGTACTTGGAAAAGCACAAAAAGTAAATATCAAAACTAAGGGTGCGTTTAGTTTGTTGCTATAAATCACAATGAGTATGGGTGTTTGTATAGGGTGAAATGGTAATGGAAGATATGATGAAACCACCCACTCACATAAGATATGAAGAAACATTCACATTTGGGTATCCTCAATCCATTGCGGTGAGCCTCATAACCAACCAAACAACATTAATCACTTTTGTTGGCGTATGTATCCGGCGAATGCAGCCGAAGAGCTCAAACCGCCCAGATAAACATACAACCAATTAAAAACAAAGCTGAGCCAATACAGTCAACACATGCCGAAGGGTTGGGCACAACCCCCCGGCGCAACGGCTACATGGCGTCACCATACATAAAGAGAAATGAATCTTAGTCAGAATACCTTACCTTATTCAGACAGGGACTAAACAGAGTAAGCCAAGCTCCCGCCTGACCTAAGCAGAAAGAGCAAGTCAACTCCCGCCCGAAAGAGTCACTATCACCTCACGTGACCTTCGGGTAAGGACAAGACTCCTCACCTATAAAAGGACCAAAGTTACTGCATCAAAGGTTAACTGATTCTTTACCCTATTTTACACATAGTAATTCTGACAATATCATTACTCATTCTCACGCCGGAGCTTGGTCTAGGGATAAAACCCTAGGCGAGGCTAACGCGTGTTTTCTGTGTTTACAGATCCGAAGGACCTAATCTGGAGAGCTAAGCTAAAAGTTAGCCGAAGGATATTTGTTTGTTTAGGTGAAGACACTTTTTTACCTCAACAAATTGGCGCCATCCGTGGGACCGCTATTCAAACTACCAAGACTAGTAAATGGCAGGTCCCTCAACCGAAACACCCTCCGGAGATAATCCTCCTAACCTAGAAGAAGAAATACTAAGCCACATCTCATCACTAAAAGCCCTGATAAAAGAACATAACCCCAAGTGAAACATCCCCCTAAAACCCATACGGATCGATTTCGGTGACGAAGCTGAAGAACCAACCCGAGAGGTGGAGAGAGAAATAGATCCCAAAGGAAAAAGGGTCGAAGAAGATCTGCAAAAACCCTACAAAGATGCCCCCAGATGTCCATTTACCCGACGAATCATAGAATTCGCCGGACCAAGACATGAGCTACCTAAGAACTTTAAGCTTTATAACGGATCTTCAGATCCGGATGATCACGTCACCCGCTTCTCCGGGGCGGCTAACCACGGGGGATGGCAGATGCCAGTGTGGTGCTGGATGTTTCAGCAAAAATTGGACGGACCAGCGAGTAGATGGTTCGATCGCCTGCCCAACGGCAGCATAGACAGCTGGGAGGAGCTTCGGGAGAGTTTCCTTGAAAGATTCGCGCTTAGGAGAAAGTGTCTCAAGGTTCCAATGGAAATCACAAAAATCATGCGGAAAGCTAATGAAACGTTGCCAGAATTCAAGGAGAGGTGGACCGACGAGGCTAGTTATATTCCAGGAGTGCCAGAGATCATGCAGATATCCTCATTCATTAACGGGAGCAAATGCCGGAGTTGGTAAAACATTTCTGGACAAAATCCCCAAAACAGTGACGGAAATGATGAAGAGGGTGGACGACTTCGTACGTTCAGAAGAAGCTTACAACACTACAGAACTTCCTAGAGGGGAGTGGAGCCGTAAGTCATACACTGGTGTTCAACAAGACCGAACTTCCAGAACTTCAAGTCTCTCCGACATACGGAGGGGAGACCGTAGAGCAGAACAGAGACCTCGCAGCCAGTATAACCCCTATTACCCGGCAAGAACAGATAACTACATAAGTGAGTATCGGAGAAACCATTACAGGAATGATACTCGTCCAATAGATTTGAGTCTTTTCTCAAAACCACCGAAAGAAATCCTAGCAACTAAACTTCAACTAAAATTACCACCTCCCCAACCCTTGAGAGGGGCGCCAAGAAGAGAGAACTTAGACAAATTGTGCGACTACCATGGCGAAGGGTCACCTCACCAACGATTGTTACCATCTCAAGGAGCAATTAAAGATAACTTTGGATACGGGCAAATTAGATCATCTTTTGAAGGACGTGAGGCAAAGAGGTAGAAACCCCCCGAGAGATAATCCGCCCGGCAGAGGAAGGATCATAAATATGGTATACATCGGAGGAAGAGACAGAAAAAGAAAGGTCGTTAATCAGGAGGAGGATTGGATGAATGTTCCCATAGCTTTCCCTTCCATTCTACCTGGAGATGTATCCAGAATTTATGCCCAAGGAGCGGCAGTAGAGGTGATGTACGAACACTGCTTCCATTCTACCACTGATAATCGAAGCGGACGTCGAAGGATATACTGTAAGAAGGATTTACGTTGATCAAGGAGCGGCAGTAGAGGTGATGTACGAACACTGCTTCCAGAATTTATGCCCAACAATCAAAGCGAAACTGAGGGAAACAAACACACCACTAGGGGGGTTCTCGGGCGAAGCAATCAAGCCTATCGGAAAAATAGATCTAAATGTTTGTTTCGGAAATGATGGTTTATATCGTCGAACGATGATGACATTCACGGTAATAAGATCCCCCTCTCCTTACAACATCATTCTAGGGCGATCAGGCATCAGAGAATTAAGGGTGATTCCCTCGACCATCCACTCCATGATAAAATTCCCGACACCAAGGGGAATTGCAACCCTTGTCACCAGATCAATTATAATCTCTGAATGTAGAAGGCTAGAAAAGCAATTCCTGGAAGAAGGGTCATATAACAGGAATAAGAAACACACCGCAGAAGAAAAGAAACCCCGCGGAAGGACATAAGAGGTGATGATAAACCCATAATTCCCTTAGCAACTAGTCACTATTGGAGGCAACTTTTCCAAAGATTACGAAGGCAGCTAATCGAGTTGTTGAAAAACAACAAAGATGTTTTTGCGTGGCAACCGGCCGACATGACAGGAGTTCCTCGGCGAATCATAGAACACAAGCTAAATGTCAATGTGCACGACATACTAATCACCAAGAAGAAAGAACCTTTTCAGCCGAGAAAAACAATGCTATCAACACCGAAGTGGAAGAGTGGTTGAAGGCCGGGATAGTCCGGTGGTCAAATACCCCACATGGATTTCCAACCTAGTACTAGTAAAAAAGCCGGACGGAACCTGGAGAATGTGCATGGATTTCAAGAGTATCAACGCTTCCTGTCCGAAGGATTACTACCCCCTCCCGGAGATTGATTGGAAAATAGAGTCCGTGATGGGATACAAGTACGAATGTTTTCTCGATGCATATAAGGGGTATCATCAAGTACAAATGGCTAAAGAAGACGAAGAAAAAACAGCTTTCTACACGGAGCACGGAACCTTCTGTTATACCAAGATGCCCTTCGGCCTAAGAAATGCCGGGGCAACATATCAAAGGCTAGTCGATTCCACATTCCAACGACAAATTGACAGAAATCTGGAAGTGTATGTAGATGACATGGTAATCAAAAGTAGAAGTGAAATGGAATTGTTAGCAGATATGGCGGAGACATTCGATAATCTCGGGGAATAAACATGAAACTTAACCCAAAGAAATGCTCGTTCGGAGTAGAAGAGGGAAAATTCCTCGGATATGTGGTGACATCCGAAGGGATAAGGGCGAATCCCAAGAAAACAAATGCAATAACCGACATGCAATCACCCAGAACACTCAAGGAGATGCAAAGCCTCAGTGGAAAACTAGCCGCCATGAACATGTTCCTTTCACGGTCTGCAGAAAAAGCCCTGCCCTTCTTCAACACGTTGAAGAACATAACAAAACTAGGCGAATACTTTGGGCGAACAAGGCGAGGAAGCATTTGGAAGATGAAGAGTGTAACCACAGGTTACCCAACCTAACCGCCCTTAAGTGAGTGAGAAGATCTGTTTGTATATTTAGCAGCAGCCGAGGAAGCCATAAGCGCTGTGCTAATGGTAGAAAGGAAAGGAAAACAAATTCCGGTCCACTACATTAGTAGAACATTACATGAAGCTGAACGAAATTACGCCCCTTTGGAAAAATTGGCTTTAGCGCTACTGCACTGTTCCAGAAGACTCGGAAGATATTTCGAGGCCCACTCAATCAAAGTAATCACAGACCAACCCATTCGAGATGTGTTAAACAAACCCGAATCCTCGGGAAGTTGATGAAGTATGCCGTGGAGTTAGGGGCATACAAGATTACCTACATCCTAGACACGCTGTTTAAGGACAAGCTTTGGCAGATTTCATAAATGAAATACCAGTTGGTAAGGAAAACGGAAACCGAAGGAACAGTAAGGAAATATGCGATATTTCTACGGCCGAGGAGGAATGGACATTGTTCACCGACGGGCATCTAATAAAAAAGGCTCCGGAGCAGGCTTAGTGTTAATCAGCCCGGACCAAACCGAATACACTTATGCTCTCCGACTAAATTTCCCCAGCACCAACAACGAAGCAGAGTACGAAGCATTACTGGCCGGTCTAAGGATCGCAAAAGATATGAAAATCCAAAGTTTAAATGCTAAGGTAGACTCTAACCTGGTATCAAGCCAAATCAACGGAGAGTTCACCACGTATAAGGAAAGCATGGCAAAATACCTGGCCAAAGCAAAGGAATACATAGGGTGTTTCAAGCGATTCCGAATACAGAACATCCCCAGAGCACAAAACCAAAAGGCCGATGTACTAAGCAAGTTAGCGTCCGTTGCCTTTGATCATCTAACCAAGGAAATACTCGTGGAAGTGTTGGAAGTACCTTCAACTGAAGAAGAGATCATTGGGGCCATAGTGGTGGAAGAAGAGGAGAATTGGATGTCTCCAATCATCAGGTGACTCGCCGAAGGAAATGGCCGGACGATGAAAACGAAGCAAGAACCCTCCGGATGAAAATTAATCACTATACAATGGAAGGCGGGGTATTGTTCAAAAAGTCATACTTAGGCCCAATGCTAAGATGTGTAGGTCCGCTACAAGCCAACTATGTAGTAAGAGAAATACATGAAGGGGCATGCGGAATGCATTCAGGTCCAAGGTCCGTAGTGGCAAATTTGATAAGGCAAGGCTACTACTGGCCAACAATGCATAGAGACGCCAGGGAAGTTATCCAGAAATGTGAATCTTGTCAAATACACTCTCCGGTACCCAAGTTACCTAAAACCCTCATGACTTCCATCATGTCACCTTGGCCTTTCTTCCAATGGGGAATGGACGTGTTGGGCCCTCTCACCGAAGCACCGGGAAAAGTAAAGTATGTCATTGTAGTTATCGACTACTTTACAAAATGGATGGAAGCTAAGCCATTAGCGAAAACTACAGGAAAGGAAGTCATAAAGTTTGTATGGGAAAATATTGTATATCGCTTCGGCTTACCACACATAATAGTGACAGACAATGGCAGTAATTTTATCCATGACCCCTTCAAGAGTTGGTATGAAAAACTGCACATCAAACAGATAAACACCGCGGTGGCACACCCCCAAGCTAATGGTCTGGTAGAACGAGCAAACAAAAGCCTCATGCATGGCTTTAAGACAAGATTGGGAAGAAGCAGGTTCAGATGGGTTGATGAACTACCGAACGTGCTATGGGCTCACCGAACATCTCTCAAGACGAGCAACGGAGAAACACCGTTCAGCCTGACATATGGAAGCGAAGCAGTGATCCCGACCGAAATCGGAATGCCAACTTTTCGGACCATGATGGTAAAAGAAGAAGGAAGTGAAGAGGAACTACGTCTAAACTTAGACCTGCTGGAAGAAAGGAGAGATTCGGCGGCAGTGGAAGAAGCAAGGTACAACAAAAGAGTGGAGCAATACTACAACCGAAGAGTAAGAGGCGAGAAATTCAGAGTTGGAGACTTTGTCTACCGAAAGGACGAAGCTAGCAGACAAGAGAACCAAGGCAAATTGGGACCAAATTGGGAAGGCCCATACCGTGTCGTCGAAGCTTACGAAAACATTTCATACAAGCTACAGACAGCCGAAGAGAAAGAAGTACCCCGCACTTGGAACGCGGTAAACCTGAGGAAATGTTTCTTGTAGTTCAGAAAAACTTTGTAATCCTAAGCCCAAGGGGCAACTAATTGCAACTTTCGCTATTTATTAATGAAAAGTATAGCTCCTCGAATGATGAAGGAGCAATTTTCCCTATCTATTGTTTACTGAACATAATTATCAAATGACCCCCCCGCCCTCCCCCCCCCCCGATAGGCTCGCGACCTCCAGGGAAACATGGTCAATGTTCAAAGATGGTTCATACCTAAAAAGGGTTGCCATGAATATAACGGTTCATACCCAAAAGAGGTTGCCGAGAGATAAAATAAACGGTTCATACCCAAAAAGGGTTGCCGAGACATAAAATAAATGGTTCATACCCAAAAAGGGTTGCCGAGACAAAACAAATGGTTCATACCCAAAAAGGGTTGTCGAGGCGTGAAAAGCCTAACGAATCATGAAATGACAGAAATATGCCCTAAGGAATCACCCTGCAAAGAGCAATTGCAATGAAATGCCGAGCAATCAACATCAAGGAAACATAAAGAAATCAAAGTAACATACAAAGAACATGAGCAAGCAAAGAGGT
Organism: Chrysanthemum lavandulifolium; assembly: GCA_022545495.1. Classification (NCBI taxonomy): domain Eukaryota; kingdom Viridiplantae; phylum Streptophyta; class Magnoliopsida; order Asterales; family Asteraceae; genus Chrysanthemum; species Chrysanthemum lavandulifolium. The sequence continues at coordinate 253,112,840 of CM040240.1, read as the reverse complement.
GAAATAATGATCAAGTCTAACATTCTATTAATCAAAGTATCAGGCATCAAAGAGACAAAACTGTCTTGATACTACATCATTACAAATTCCCAAACATATGTCCATAATTAACATAAAAAATAACGTTAAAAATCAAGCATCCGTTGTAGGAGGAACCTTATTCCACCCATCACCCTCGTTTCCCCCATCACCCCCTCGGCAGGGCGGATTGGAGTAGGATCTGGCATAAGTGCAGTAACATCTGCAACCGGACAATGACAATAATTTCGAATCTTATCCACATAAGGATATCTTTTCACAAAGAGCTCGTCGTACGCAGCTGTATACTTGGCCGGAGCTTCTAGGTCTAGATCTTCGGTCTCGTCCAAAATCTTCTTAACATCTTCCTCCGAACGACCAATGCGAACCCCATCTAACCACCCTGCCATCCCACACAAGCTGAATGGAACAGCCAATGAAGCCTTGTATTCATGATCATGAGGAGACGGCTTACAACGAGGGAATGAAATCTCGACAAGATTAGACCGAACTATTCCCAGTTCCCGCGGTAATAGCCAACTCAAGACGATCCTTCCAAGGACCCATTCTCCTCTTCTTCACTTTTTAGGGCTCCTTTAACTTCCATCAACTCCTTCTCCCAACGTAAATCCTCTCACCCGAGCCGAGGACAACTTCACCATTCGGCTTTTTTCGACCTCTAAGATCCGCGACTTGTTTTTTCAAACCCTCCTCCCGGGCGTAACATTGACAGAAGCTCATCCTTGGCAACTTTCAACTCCCCAACGCCTTGCTCGGATAGTTAAAATTCTCTTCGCACGGTCTCACACCCTTATGCTCCTCAACCGGATCTTTATGTGCAAGCTCAAGATTTTCGAAACGGACGAACATGTCCGTGAAGGCAAAAGAACCCCTGGCCAGAATAGCCCATGACCTCTGGGCTGCCTCAGTATCCGTCAAACCTTGCAAATATGCCTCTTCGGCAGGAGGAGGCAAGTGAACGAGCAAATCCTTATACTTCTCATAGCCTTTAACCCTCTCATCTTTCTTGATTGACCACCCCGGCACATAAGTGGCGCTAGACGAAGCTTTTTCTCTCTCGTCGCCACCCCTATCATCACGATGCTGAGGAGGAGAAGAAACCCCTATAAAGATACAAGACGAACAATAAGCACACAAATCTGAGACGCCTCATGATCCCTAAGGTTGCTCAACAATCTGAGACGCCTCATGATCCCTAGGGTTCTCCTCGACGTTCCCATCAGCGTTTCCAGCAGCATTAGCAATGTCCAGGTTGTTGCTGGAATGACCCTCCAGATTCTCCTTCTCTACGGTATGAGGGTATTCAGCTGAACATCCTCGGGGGGTATAACATTTAAAGGCGTCGGGTTAGTAGTTGACTCCACATTGACGACGGGCGGCGGACTCTTTCTCCGTTTCTGAGGTTGCCCAGAACCACCCTCCCCGGCAACACGCTTCCGTGACTTTAATCCTCCGGCCTTAGCCTCAGCGGCCCTCCTTTTCCTCTCCTTGGCCTCCAAGACTTCGGTCACCCACCCAACCCTCCTCATAGCATCCGTCTTGGGTGGAGCAGAGTACCGCCACGCTTAGGCGGGGTGGCGATGCATAAGATGAGCCTGCCCATCCTGATATTTTTCTCCCTGAGTCATGGCAGCCCCCTTACGGTACCTTGGCTTGATCAAGTGACCTGACATGGTCAAAGCTGCAAAACAAACAAGAAACTATAAGATCATAAGAAACACAACATCCTAACTAAATAGATAGAACGCATGCTAAGTATCATTCCCCTCGGCATCCTTCAGAGCCGCCCGGTAACCTGGATATTTCCAATTGGTCGATAACCCAACCCGTACAAAAACCCGTGGAATCTTTATCAAATCAATGATATTAGCGGACAACGAATCCGATCCCAAGACGGAAAACTCCCATTAGGAAAGGGTCAAACATCTGAATCTGGATGCCTCCACGGCAATGCAAAAGGGATTGCTGACGGTCAATTAAAAAGAACTGTCGCTTCCAACCCTTCAACCCAGAAAAAATTTCCTGAAAGCAAACCCGGCGATTTTTGTCGTCTCGCTTGGCAAAAGTGAACCAGTGCCCTTGTTTGTGTAATTTATAGAAGGCACGGAAAAGGGAGGTTGTGGGAATGATATGAAGGCTACGGCTATATACTTCAAAAAGTGTAACCCTATGTAAACCTATCGGCACTAACTGGGAAATATGAACTTTATAATAGTGAAGAACATCTAAAAGAAAAGTGGAAAACGGGACGCTAATCCCCCCTTCCATAAAATATTCCAAGTATAAACCTATAGCATCATCTCCTAATTGCCCCATCGTAAAATCGGTCGGTGGGAGCCTCGGATGGAGATCAAGGGGAATCCCAAATTCTTCTATTGCCCACTTTAAACCCTTCTCAGTCATATTCGAAGTATATTTGTCAAGATCGAACTTGGGTTTCGGTCGTGACGGACCTCGAAGCGGTACGAGTCATGACCGGATGATGAGCAGGACGGTTCTGATATATTACCGGAAGGGAATTGAAATAGCCTAAGTTTAAAACACAAGGAAAACTAGAAAGAACCTGGACAATAGACGAAGAACACAAAAACCGTTGGACTGAAACACACAGAAAACGTGTGGGTGTAAAAATTTTACGGTGGTAAAAATGAAAGTGACAACGCTATTTATAGGCGAAGAAAAGGATAGGTGAAACGTCCCGTCGTGTCGAGACGGTGACGTGTCACCATGATCTCCACACAACGCATATAAGCCGCCACGTCAAAATCCTTCAACACAAGATATAAAAAAAAAAAAAAAAAAAAAAAGGCGAGCAATACTCACCAAAAGAAATCATCAAATACTCCCAATATCATGTAATGAATGTATCCATTAACATGATCTTCGGGGATATGTTAGCGTATGTATCCGTGAATGCAAACCAAGGCTCAAACCGCCGATAAACATACAACCAATTAAAAACAAAGTCGAGCCAATGATAACACATGCCAAGGGTTGGGCACAACCCTCCACAAGCAACTACATGCGTCACCATACATAAAGGAAAATAATCTTAGTCGAGAATACGACCTTATTCGGACGAGGGACTAAACAGAGTAAGCCAAGCTCCCACTGACCTAAGCGAAAGAGCAAGTCAACTCCAGCCGGAAAGAGTCACTATCACCCCACGTGACCTCCGGGTAAGGACAAGACTCCTCACCTATAAAAGGACCAAAGTTACTGCATCAAAGGTTAACTGATTATTTACCCTATTTAACACATAGTAATTCTGACAATATCATTACTCATTCTCACGTCGGAGCTTGGTCTAGGGATAAAACCCTAGGCGAGGCTAACGCGTGTTTTTCATGTTCTGAGATCCGAAGGACCTAATCCGGAGAGATAAGCTAAAGGTTAGCCAAGGATATTTGCTTGTTTAAGTGAAGACATTTTTTTACCTCAACAACTTTCAAAGTCATAAATTCATGTCCATACACCCAACTGAACGGGCCCTAAGTACATTTTTTTTACATCAGCCATATATGCCTAGGATTGAGGTCTATCAAAATTTGATTGTTGATTCCTAGTTTATGAGCCAACCATGAGGCTATGCACAACGTCAAGGTCGATCGGTCGTCCATGGTCGGGCAGTTGTGGAGCGTCGGTCACCGCCGATTGTTGAAGGACAATTTGCCATACTCGGTCGAATTTTTGACTTATTCATAACTCAAAAAAAAAAAAAATAACATTTTTTGTTTAATACGTAGGTTCATATTTGTGGTTTACTTCGGATTTAAGCATTAAGACAAAAAAGGAACAAATTTCTTTGACAGAAAAAAATAGGTGGAAAATTTCTTTGTTGTTTGTGTTTGGAGGCTACAAGAGAAAAAAATTAAGTGGAAAGAATAGTGTGACTCGAGAGAAATTAGGGTGAGTATTGCTAAGATTGAGAGGTTATATTAGGGTAAGTGTTGTTGGGCTTGCATATATTTTTTGAATGGGCTGGTTATCCAACAAAGGACGAATTTATTTTTTGGTTTAGGATGACCAAATTGTGTTTACTACTTTCGACTAAAATTTTGTTTGACAAATTGTAGAGGATAGATATAATGTTAAAAAGACCGGTTTTTGAAAACAAAAATAAAAATAAAAAAGATATCGGTCACCTTACTGTGCCTAATATTTTTATTATTAATGAAGTTTAAATTTGTTTTTAAAAAATTTTAATTTAAAAAATAGATAAAAATAAGAAGGTCGCTATTGTGGATACTAAGTCGTCTGAAGATCGCTGGAAAGAGAAAGCGATTGTGACAGGCAAAATAAAGGTCATCGTTGGTCATCATTGTGCATAACGTGACAAAACAAACATACACAATTTTTACTTTCTATCATTGAATCCACACCAAACCGGTTAACCAAACTGCACCTAAGTCCCTAAGTAGCTTTTTCTTTTTTTCTTTTCGATTTGTCTAAGTTTCCGACTCGAATTGCGAGCTGATTAATCCAAGGACGACTATCTTTTAAGATAGTCCGGAGTCGGTGCATGTGAACCTCTGTTGCCACAAGGAGATTAATTTTCTCCCCATTAGATTCGAACCTTTAACCTCCTCTTTAGAAGGCTGGTATTCTTACCGCTAGGTCGGTTTTTATTTACCTTCCACACATAAGCGTCGGGTTTTGAATGTTTTCGAAATAAACCTTCAAATTCATCTTTTCTTATAAAACAACTTGAATTCTAATTAAATTATGTTACATCTTCCTTTGCTAAGACCCTGCCATCATTTCACTAGGAGGTTATTACTAGCCGTGATCTTTCAGCTCTAAGACGAACAATATGATACTATCTCTAAAAGATTAAGGGACAACATATTATCAACATTGATTATATCACTTAATAACCTTAACTAGCAAAACCCAACAACGACCATGCATGGTTCCATCTTTTCAACACTTATTATACTAAATCGTGTTCCATTACTCTAGCAATACTTTGAATCAACGCCAAGCGAAGCTTTAAGCGATCTTATTCTGTTTAGCGCACAATGAGCTCAGACTTAATATATTAGTCGGTGAAAGGATCAGAAATCATGCATCGACGTTAATTTAAAAAGCGCTCATTTGATAAAGGAAGACACTATGATAATTTCTATCTTTACTTGGATAGTTATTTTGATGCTTTCTAGCATCAAATATCCTACATATTCATCTATCGTGGCTATATATACTTAAAAGTTTCTCTGTTATTACTGTAAGCCTCGCTCGATCAATATCACGGTAATAATCACTTGCCATAAAGGCAATAGGGTTTTGGTCATATTTCATTATCAAAGTAACAAGTTTCTATTCCACCAACTATACTTTCCTGAATTTTCAAAAAGTTACGGATTCTAAATCCATTGTTGAAAATGAGATATATACCTTTATGTCACATACCAAATTAGTACCAATGATGAAAATTAAAACATCTCTAGAAGTTTATTAACACGTTTAATAAAAACCATTAATAAGCTTTTAGTTAATCTCTTCAACTACTTTCCTCGTTTTATATTAAGAACAAAAATATCCCCTGGTCAGAAACGAACAAGTACATTGCTGACTGATGATGTATGTGATCGGAAGATACGTGTCTGAAAGACACGTGTTCAGAAGATAGTTGTGACCGAACGGCTATGAATGATTAGATGACGTGGCAAGAGTCACGTGTTAAAGACAAGCACCTTTTTATCCAATGGTTACTTCTAAGGACCGAACACGAGCCTCCTTACCCACATATTGCGGAATGTTGTCCTTTACGTGAACATGCCATGTAGCACCTAGGCTAGACATTGCTCGGCTCATCATTTCCTTATGTTGCCAGGTACAATGATTAAGGTGGTACAAATACAACGACCTTATTTGCTTTTAGGCAACTCATTTATAACACATTTACTCTGACATTTATTATTCAGCCGTTCAACTTTAACTTATACTTACTCTCACGCTAAAACTTATTTTAGAATCAAACCCAATACAAGGCTAATGCATGTCTTTACTTTGTGTCAGGTGCGTTGGAGACGTCACTCGCCGCATCCGAAAAAACCTACACACTTTAAGCACATGGAGCAGATTATTGCTTCAACACCAATAAAGGAAAACATATAAACAGAAATGAGACACGCACACTTCATAGCAAATATGTCAAAGAAAAGCAATTAAGAACTATATCATTTTTGACCAAACAAGTGTCTTATTGTCAAAGATAAGCAAATAAAAATATAGCCCTACCAAAATTCTTTACACATATATGTGTCTTGTTCAACTACCAACTACATATGGAAAAGTTAGAAATTGAAGTCCTATATGTTACTCAAAGAGATCCATGATCATAATGTAACTATGACAAGTGTTAAATTGAAACTATTGATTTATGTAGAACCAGGTACATGTGTACAATTGTAACTATGAATAGAGAAACCGATTACCTAGCCGTTTTAGTT